>BGNK01005551.1:0-31071 GCA_003297005.1 Symbiodinium sp. clade A Y106
TTCTACTAAAGCATTGGGATTCAATTAAATTACTCTGAAACAACCGAGTAGGGGCGGTTAGGGCTGAGTGGGGCTGGGGAAGGGTTGGGCATGCATTGGGATTCAATAAAATTACTCTAAGACTACGAATTTCTACTAAAGCATTGGGATTCAATTAAATGACTCTGAAACAACCGAGTAGGGCCGGTTAGGGTTGAGTGGGGCTGGGGAAGTGTTGGGCATGCATTGGGATTCAATAAAATTACTCTGAGACTACGAATTTCTACTAAAGCCTATGCAAATTAGTCTTACTAGACCTAGCGACAAGGATAGGCCGAGTGGGGCCGGTTAGGGCCGCGTGGGGCCGAGGAAAGGCGTGGGGCGGAGTGGGGTTGAGTAGGGTTGAGTATCATGGAACTGACGCCCAAGCAAGTCTAGGCCGCGTGGGGCCGGTTAGGGCNGTGGGGCGGAGTGGGGTTGAGTAGGGTTGAGTATCATGGAACTGACGCCCAAGCAAGTCTAGGCCGCGTGGGGCCGGTTAGGGCCGCGTGGGGCCGAGGTAAGGTTGCGTGGGGCGGAGAGGGGTTGAGTAGGGTTGAGTATCATGGAACTGACGCCGAAGCTAGTCTAACTTCTGGGCGCCGCCCCAGCGGGGTCGGCGGATATTCTGATAAATTACCATTGACTATGAAAAAGAAATTTTCTAGACTATTAACTTTTATTTGCATTATCAGCATTCAAATTATTGTTACCCGTATCATTGTCATTTTTGTATTGTTGTTATTACTATTGCTGTTATTAGCATTACTATTCATTATTTTGTTGTTACTACTATGCGTGCCATTACTGTTTTTGTAGCTATTGTCATTTTTCTTCTTATTGTTGCTAGTTATCGCTATTATCATGATTTTGATTATTATGATAGTGACTATTACCATCATCAGTAGCATAGTTATTGTACATTCTATATTATGATAAAGTATGTGTATACATGTAACATTATAGTACATGACTTTCTGTCATACCATATGATATTCTGACATATTACATATGTTTCATTATACTTTATACTCTCAAAGTCTCTCTCATAAATAAATGAATAAATAAATATATATATATATATATATTGTTTGATTGTTCATGTTTCGCACTAAATTCCTATACTAATATATGGAGGCAGTCGTCCAGTGGCGGATGGCGAGCTGGTCCATCCATCCTGCCGGGACCTCGGGTGACTCGCAGAGGTGCATGCTTGAAGGCTTTATGACATAGAAGGATATAAGAAATAGAATATAGCAATACAATAGAGTATGTAATCAGAACGATATACAACAATGCACTTATACGTAACACTGTGCAATCAATGAAAGAGTATATTATCATATGCGAAGCCGCCCGATGCTAGTGCGGGATCTGAGGTCGCGATGCTTCCTTGGTGTATTTGGGAGCCACTGTCCTTCGTTGCACGGACGGCCACTTGGGGACCTTGGCGGTGCACGAAGTCATGCCAAGTTGTGTAAAGAGCTGCCACTTCCTTCCTCCCTTAGCGGGGGATGCTTGGCTGAAGTCACAGTCGCCTGCTTCAGAGCAGCTTCTCTCGGGACATCACGGACGTGAAATTCGGACACGCTTCGCGCAAATCAAAGACTTGGTGCTTGACGGCGGCGAGCAGCACTATGAATGCCAAAGGTCCTGCACAGTTTTGGGCACATCTACAGCCAAATGCATCGAGAGTGAAATGCAGCCACCTCCATCGTCCATTCGCTGCGCCTGTCGGCTTACATTGGTCGTTCAGGCAGCGTTCTTCTCAAGCGAGGAGCTGAAATCTCAGGTCGATTACGTCAAGCTTCAATTCTTCAACGGACCCACAACAGAAGAAGAGCTAGAGCAGATGAGGCAAAGCAGTAAGTATGTCGTGGGCATGAAGTTCAGGCTTGATGAGCTGCCTAAGTTGGGCAAAGAGCTCGAAAACCTGGCGGACTTGCAGGCTCATGTGACTCTGTGTTCAAAGAAAGCCGGGAGGAAGCGGCACTACTTCTCGTCATGTGGCATTCTCGCTGAGACAGACTTGCGCCATGCACAGTCCATCAAGAAGCTCCTAGGGCAAGTTACTTCCACAGAAGGGCCCCTTACAGTGGACTTCAGATTGAACGCGACAAGTGTGAAGTTGCAGTTCCACTACTCTGCAGTCGCCCCTTCCGTGGACGCAGAAGTGAGGCCGCATAGCTTCTAGCCGCGACCCGACCTGCCTGCACTTGGGGGCAGATGAGAAGCAAGGAGCTGGCGCAAGCTTCCTTGATTGATGTGAGAGAATAGTCAGCGATTCACGGCACACGCAACTTTGAACGCACTTTGGGAAGGTGGACATCTTTCGCTTGCCCAGGTCCTCGATCATCTTTTCAGTGATGGTGCCATTTGTCCGGGCCTTGCATGAATTGCATCAAGAAATGACCCTTTCGGTTTGGATTTCCACAACGCGCAGGGCAGCAACATGGAACAAGAGCGGCTTCGCCGTGAAAGAGAGAACGAGACCAACCAAGCAACAATCCGCAGTCTCACACGGACAGAACCCGTTGCGTGGCCTGCGAGTGCAGGCGGGCCCACGCGCGAAGACCTAGGCGCGGGACAGGCAAGTGCCCACCCCCTCTCTATCCCAGCCTGATAGATGAGCATGCGGAAGAGCAGACAGCAGATCGACGAAAGCACAACAGCTGATGAGAGAAGGGGACCAGGTGTGCTGTTCTAGATGGCACCAGTATCCTCGACCCGGAACTTCAGGTTGACGGGTCAGCCCGGGAGTCGGGGGAGACATGGAGAGCCAGAGGAAGAAGCTTCTTCCGCTTGGAAAGCGGATGGCGTCAGAGACCTTGAGCTGACGGGTCCAACTCTCCCCAATCCTTTAGAAGATGAAGACCTCAAACATAGAATGAGTAGAGAGAGGCGAGTGCTCTTTTGACTTGTTTGTGGCGAGGTTGTCCATATTTGAGTAGTGTTGGCTTCGGCTTGGGCGGAGGCCCTAGCGGGGCCCTAGCGGATCCATTCCCAAGTGGATGCCTTGCTGCAGCAGTAGCTAGACAGATTTGAGAGCAGATGGTGGGCTCGAGTTCCACTCAAGATGAACTGGGTGGGAATCGTGCTGCAACCGTTTGAATCACCTGCATACCGGGCTCCCGGTGCATGGGCTAGCACAACAGCACAACGGGTTACGATTGGAACCGGCTCTTGAACTTCGGAGCTAGCATAGACTCATAGAATGTCACCCGCACAGCGGCCGGCACGTTTATAATATAAGTTATAGAAGACTGACATGAGAACGCATTCGACAGCTCATCCTGCTGCACAACGACCAGATGGACTTCTCCTGCAAAGCTCGGAAGAGCTCCGCAACTTGTACTTCGCGTGCATGTTTGCCCGAAAGCCATGCAGACAGGTGGCGGTACAAGACAGCGTGCCCTCCACAGCAGCAGTGCAGCGACGAACCCCAACTAGTCCCTGGTGATCCAGCAGACCACGGGCCCTACGCAAGGGAGGATGCATCCCAAAATGGTATGGAACAGGAAAGTCGGGGCAGCCACGAGCTTTGCGACATGTTCTGAACTTCTAAGCCTTCTAAGCAAAACCTTAATCGTAAGGGCTCGCGCAAATGTCTGTCAAAAATGCTGGCACTGAGCCACGTACAGTATAGCCACAATTGGTATGCACAAACTGAGCGTGGCCTCCTACAGAGAGGAGACTTATCGCATGTGCAAGAGCTACAGAAGCTGCATGCTGCCCAACGGCAGCCTTCTGCAGGTTGTGCTGAACAGTATCAATGCCTCTTTGCAGCAGTTGGGTAAGCATCACTTCGAAAGTGGTTCGGGTGAGCTGCTTAAGGACTACCTTTGTCCCGGCTGCTCGGCCCACCAGCTGCTGATCTACAGGGACCCAGGCCACCTCGCCCGGACGGAAGCTGCCAGGATCCCAGAGGCGGTGCAACCAGAATCTTCAAGGTTTCCCCGAAGAACTTGAAAGCTGAGGTTGTCATGGATGTACTGGGTGAAGACTGGCTGGACGGGGAGGCAAGATGGCTGCGACAGCGTCAGTTTCTGTGTCGAGTCGAGAGTGGTGATAAGGTTGAGGATGGCAGAGCCGTGTTCGACGGCGCACTTCCGAAGCTGCGCTGTCATGTGCTGTTTTTTCAAAGCTAAGAGCCTGAGAGCACAGATTCGCTCTCCCCTTTGTATCTTCGCCGTGGTGTCCAAGGAAGCCTCAGCTACCACCAGCCCAGGAGCGGTTTGGCTGAGACCTGTGGCGGCCCATGGTAAGCCATGGCCACAAAACGGTTCAGTCCATGGCGAGTCTAGTGCGACTAAGGCCTAAGGCCACAAATTGGGATGTCATTGCCACCTGCGCAAGGCATTCCTGGTGTAAGATTTCGAGACATGCCAGACAGTAGACTGCTGGCGGCTGCAACCTGCGGCCCAGTCCATCTCAGAAGTTCCAGGTTCGCAGCCATGTCCGCACCGTTTTTGGTCTTTGGCCTGGTTTTGCAAATCGTTCACCGAGCTCGAATGGTTTTAGCCAGGTGTGGAGAAGTGCTGCTACCAGTAGCCCCGTAGCCAAACGACTCGCGGGAGTTGTGAAAATTTCCGAGCAGCCGGTTAGCAGCACAGAGTCGAAGAGTTGTCTCTGTTGAGGCTATTTTGCCAGGTTGCTGAAATCTTTGAAAGACCATCCGTATCAAGGCCTAGTGGTCATGAAAGTGGTTCACGGGAGCCATGCAAGGACATTTCTAGCAGGAATCGCACTCGGTAGAGTAGTGCATGCCACTATTTACCACGTTAGCCCATCCGCAGATCCGAGTAGCGGCTAGTAGCGAGAGGGGCTGTCGGCTACAGTGCATGGAAACATGTCAGTTCCGTCTGGTCAACTGCTGATCGGTCCGTCACGGGACAGCTTCTGGGAACTGCACCGGATGCTGGGCAGAAGACGTTGCATTGGTAGAGGGAGCCAAAAAAAAGGGTTTCAGGTGTTTAGCAGTGGTTTAACTGTCTCAGTGTACTTCAACTTCAATCGTCGCACCAGCTTTGGGCTTGGACCCCTGGGACCCAAGGAAGTTGGGAGAATGCTACGAGGCGGACCTGCAGAGTCTCGGCACGGGCGGCTTGCTTCAGCGGCACCGGCTGGCCCAGGTTACAGGCCAGTCGAGCTCGGGCTCGAAGCAGAAAGCCAGAAGCGTGGCGACGATGAATCTCAAGAGCCTTGACAGATTACCGACTCCGCATCAATTCCAGGAGGACCTGACCAGATTGAATGCGGAAGCGGCAGGTCCAGCTAGCCCAACCAGTGCTTTGGCGGAGTCGAGTTCGGGCTTGGGCACTTGCAGCTTGAGCGTTCTTCCACAGCCTCGAGTGGACTCTGTTGACGTCGGGGCTCCATCAGAGCTTCCTCCAACCTTGCCGGGAAGTCCGCGAAACCGGGGAGGAGGCCAGGGCGGCCAGCGAGATGGCGACGACATCTCTGAGGCTTCTGGGCTCTACTAAGTTGCCATAATAAGGAAACCCTATTATATACTACAGAAACCAGTTTATTTACTATATATCCTTGTTACAGTTAGCTTAGATCAACAAGAGCCCTCTGAGGCTTGCTTGTACATCGCGCATGGCTGCTGGCTTCAGAAGTCGAGGTCGGCTTTCTCCCGGCGCAAGAGTACCCTTGGACCAAGGTCGGGGACTACTCCGACCTTAGCTTCGATCCAGAAGCCCAGCTACACCTTAGATCCCACTGGGCACTTTCGCAACTTCTGGGACTTTTTGGGGATCTTCCTCCTCATCAAAGACTCCATTGCCATCCCTCTCCAGTTCGTTGTGGATGACTTCTACCTGCTTTTCCCTGTACTCTTTTTCATCACTCGGATAGGGGTGTTCTATTGGTGCGCAGACATCCTGCTCTGCTTCGTCACGGGTTATCTCCACAAAGGCAATCTCGTACAAGATTTCAAGCAAGTTTGGTGTCACTACTTGCGCACGTGGTTTGTACCTGACGTGCTCGTTACATTCGTGGACATGGTGCTGGAGTTTACGTCGGTCGGGGACAGTGTGGGGGAGACCGCTGCGACAACCCGAATCCTCAGGCACCTCGGTTGAAAATCATTCTTGCCGTTGGCATTCGTAGTCGGCTGAGATGCGCCAGTGCCATACATAATCCTAAGGCTCATGCGGCTTTTCCGCGTGGTCCGCCTGGGCAAGCTTACTCGAGTTGCAGCGTTCCTCCGAGATCAGTTTGAATCTCCGATGGCTTCTATTCAGTTCAATTTGATGTTGGTGATGATCGGCATGATGCTAGTGGAGCACGTCCTTGCTTGCTGCTGGCTTGGGGTGGGCACCTTATCATCAGAGCCCACGATCACATGGTTGAAGAGCTCCGGGCTGTCGGACAGCCCAATAATGGTCCAGTATACGACAGCACTGCGCTGGGCTTTCATGCAGCTCGGTGTTGGGGGCACAGAGATCGAGGCCACCAACGAGACGGAAGGCTACTACACCATCCTAGTGTGCTTCATCAGTCTGGTGACCTTCTCCACTGTGATCAGCTCCATGACATCGCTTGTAACAGCATTGCACGGCCGGAGGATGGAGGAGTCACAACAATTTGGGTTGCTGAGGCGCTTCCTTCGTCAGCAAAACATCCCGGACAGCCTTGGCCATCGCATCACTCGCTTCTTGCAGTTCGCGTACCATGCCAGGCAGACGCATGAGCAAGACCTGCACATCCTCAACCTACTGTCCAAATCACTGTCTGCTGAAATGCACTTCGCGCGCTACCAGCGGTGCTTCGAGCGGCTTGCGTTTTTGCATGAGCTTTTTAGGAACAGCGAGGTGAGTGCGCAGGAAGGGCAGGTTATCCAGAGACTGGCCACTCAGGGTGTGGTGGTGCTAGATGCTGGCGAGGATGACATCGTCTTCTGTTCCGGGGCGAAGGCCGAAGCTTGTTACTTTGCCATGGAGGGCTCACTCTCGTACGACACCCGGGGTCAGGGGATGCTTGACGTGGAGGAACAGCAGTGGATCTCGGAAATGTGTCTCTGGACTGATTGGGGACACGTAGGGGATCTGTCAGCCAGAAGCTTCAGCAGCATTCTGGCGATTCACTCCCAGGCATTCTGCGAATGCATCGCGAGCCTAGAGTCTGCACAGAACCAAGCCCACCATTATGCGCTCGCCTACGTCCAAGCGATGAATGAGGCAACTGGCCTCACAGACGTCTGGCTTTATGAGAAAGTGCCAACCACCAGAGATAGTCCAGGAACTGGAACGCACATGCTGGGCAATCTCTTTAGATCAAGGTTCTGGTTTGACGCTGGAAGTGAAAACATGGTTCGAGTCGCCCCATCTCTTGCATGAGTGCTGGGCTTCTCGATCGGGGTCTGCAACATTGTAAACTCTTGCAAACTTTTTAACACAACTCCGAAGACTTTCCAGACACCCACGTGGTCTGGTGCTGTGTGTTGTCGTCTTACAATGTTCCGTACAGGCTGATAGCTTGGCCGTGCCGTGCATGCTCCAGCCGTGCCATAATTCTCCATCAGCATGCACCGGCGTGCGCACGACGCCAGAGACATGCAATTCATAACAGGCTGTGGAAGGCGGAGTCGCAGGAAGCGTAGTCGACCTCCGTCGTACTGTCTTGCCTGAAATGCTTCTCACAAGATGAGGCGGCCCGTTTTGCACAACGCACTGTGCCACAGGTCTTCCAATGACGCTCCTGTGTGGCACAGTGCATTCGGCCATGCCTAATATCTAAGCCGGTTCGGACACCGGTCGCTCGTTCTGTGGGCAGCATCCGTAGAGGGTCACGACTTGACAAACGATTGCTACAGCAAAATGCCTTTGAAGCAGTGTGAACATTTTGTAGAAGTTTGAAAGAGCCACTGTCACGGCGACAAGGTGTCAAGGATTGCTTCCAGTAACCTCATGTCACCACGTAAGGTCAGGGAGGCATGAGGAGTCAGTCGTAGCTCCTGGCCCAACGGAGCCCTCACAGAGCGCAAGGAGTGCAAGCAGACTGCTTAGCGTAGACATATTCTTTCCAAAGCGCACGCACAATGTATCTGTGCATGCGTCATGGCTCGTCGGTTGGCGCTGATCTTGGCAAACGGCGCGTACACGCCTGCCCCTGAGTGATGATGTGGAGCCAGGCCAAGCTGGAATGCAGCAAAATTGAGGCAAAGGCCCCGGCTGTCCCGGCCGGCAGCTGCAGCTGCAGAGCTTTCGCGCAAGCTCCATACCATGGGTTTCGAGGCCAGGAAAACACTCTGCGAGGTTCAAGCCTCTTCTTGGATCTCGCTTGTGTCCAGGTGCATCTTTTCAAGTCAGAGGAAGCAAGTTGTGAGTTGGGCTGGGTCAAGTGTGGAACCAATGCTTCTGGCTCTGCAGGCGACGTTCTGAGTTCTGGATGCTTGGCGGTAGGTTTCAGGTTAGGGTTTGGGAGCGCTTGAGTTTCGGGATGCAGGGCGTCGCGGCGTAGGCTGTCTCGTTAGCTTGGAGTCCTGGAGCCATGCCTGGCAACTTGGAGCGTACGGTTACGGGCAGGTGCACGCTGCCACCGACCAGACGTTGATGGGAATGAAGGCTCGCAAGCTGCGGACATTCATGCCTGCGTTGCATTTACTCACGGCTGCTCAGCGGTGCTTTGACGATCTTTGCAGGCAGCAGTCGAAGGCTACCTGCGTCTCGTGGCAACAGCTGCAGAGTCGCCGTGTGACAGCAGGCATGAAGAGTATAGCAACTTAGTTCAGCTCAGCCCCCTAAACCCGACTCTCAGACCTGGAAGCCGTTTCTGCGAGTGCGAGTGTGCGTGTCGAAACCCGACTCTGCCGGAGTATTCCGTCAACTCCTTTGACACCTTGAGGCCCCCTCCCGGCTCCTGGTACAGGAATTGAAGCGACCACAAGAGCCCTGATAAAGCAACCCTACCCTGCAGAGAGGCAAGAACCTCTACTGCTGTTTTGCACCTTCTGCGGCCACGGCTCTGCCGGACGCTTTTTGCCGGTGGACTGCTCCGCTGCTCCACTGCCTGAGGACGTGGTTTGAGGTTTAGCATTTTTAGTCACTGAGGTCCAGTAGTGGGGTCAGTTACAGTAGCACTCAGTAGTGGCCAGAGACTGAGCAAAAGACCAGACAAGAAGGCTCCAGCACATTGATGTTTAGCGGCAGAAAAATGGTCTGGGAGGACACATTTTGCTTCTTCGAGGACTTGCTGTTCAAGCTCTTCGAGACCCTGCGATCGGAGGATTTCATTCAGAGCCAAAGCTGGCGGCAACACCACACGAATTCTGGTGATGACACTGCAAGGGCTTCTCGGCTCGGTTCTATCAGCTGTCCAGGTTGCGGCGCATCCATGTTTCCAAGGCGGGGTGGAGAAGCTGTGGAATCAGGATCCTTATCGTCATAGAGAGCTGCCGCCGCCTCGTCGGTGAAGAGCTGACAGCGTATCATGCTGCACGAGCACGCGCGGCCTATGGCAAGCGCCACCTGCTGCCTTGCATGCAAGCCATGAGGCGGAAATGCATCCATCCGTGCATCCATCTATCCATCAATCCATCCATGCATGCAAACCGTATACCTACCTACATACCTACCTACCTGCATACAGTTCCCTAGCTACCTACATGCATACGTGCGTGAGTGCATGCAGGCATGCAGGCATGCATACCTACATACGTACAGACAGCACACAGAGCCATTTACCCATCCAGTGCACAAGCACATACCAGACATGAAATGGCATGACATGACAATGTGAAGTGTCTCTGCCAGCAGGCCCGAGCTGGCAAGCGTCAAAGGTGCGGACTGGGATGCGGCCCGCATGGCCTGGGTGGCCCGACAGCTGGGAAGGGAAGCGCCGCAGCTCCTCCTCGCGCTTTCCTCGGAGTCCACGACGCCATCCTACGACGTTGCCACTAGGATACAAACCTTGGGAAAAGCGCAGGAATAGGAGAAGCTCGAAAGAAGCGCCTTCCAAATTACTTTGCCGGGCTCAAGGCTTCTTGTCTTCATGCCGCCGTAGCCATGGTGAAGTAGCTAAGTAGCTCTAGGAGCCCTGCAGAATCAAATGAGGCCAGCCTCTTCCACAGTCGATGCGAGCGCCCCTCTGTCAGGGAAGCTTTTTCAAGAGAGCGCTCCTCTGTCCGGGCAGCTCCCGTGGAGAACACCGCCAGGGCAGGACTTCTGGGAGCTGCATCGGAGACTCGGGGAGTGTTACGAGGCAGTCACAGGGCCGCCGCCAGGGCCCCGGAGCAGGAGGGCGTCACAGAGTCGCAGCTCGCGCAGCTCGGAGGTTATGCCTCCACAGCTGCATTGGCAAGCTCCGGCCCCATCGGCCCCGGCATTGACGAAAAGCTTGCCGGACGAGCTGCCGCCCCTGGACGAAGTACTGCCGAAGCACCTCCACGGAGAGGTAGATGAGCTGTTGCCCATCATTCCTGCTGTGCGCGTTGGCTTTTCGCGCGGCAGCTCTTCCAACCCGGCTGAGTCTTCTCTTGGAGATGCTTTCGGCGAGCACAGCCAGGAGCCGACCCAAACTTTCCAGGGCTACTGGCCACGCAGCTGCTGGGTTGAGAGGTCGAGATCACACATGCCCCGGCGGCGGAAAAGCCTGTCGGCAGAAGTTACGAAGTCTTCGCAAGTTGCAGAGGCTCGAGTGCCATATGTGTTGAGTCCCACAGGCCATTTTCGAAACGCCTGGGACTTCCTTGGCATTCTCTTGCTCATGAAGGATGCCGTGGTCATACCACTCCAGCTCGCGCAAGTGAACCTGAACTCGATGTTTCCGATCTTTCTCGCCATGTCGAACGCCTCACTCTTGTATTGGTGTGCCGACATCCCCATCTCATTCATGACGGGCTTCCTGGACAAAGGTAGCCTCGTGCAAAGCTACGCCCGAATCGCGAGACACTATGTTTGCACATGGTTTGCCCCAGATCTGGCAGTCACTGTGACCGACCTGTTCATCTGGTTCTCGCATGAGAGCCATGCAGAGGGTCCATCGACCACGCGCATCCTGCGCTTCCTCCGGCTTTTCCGGTTAATCCGCCTCGGGAAGCTGACACGCGTGTCTGCTTTCCTGCGCGATTACTTCGAATCGCAGGTGGCGTCGATACAGTTCAGTCTCCTACTGGTCCTGCTTGGCATGTTGTTGCTTGAGCATGTGATGGCATGCTGCTGGTACGGTCTCGGCTCGCATGATCCTAGTGCAAGAACCTGGCTCACTACATCACGCATTCGCGACGAGACTTTCTTCAAGCAGTACACTGCCAGCCTGCGCTGGTCTTTCGCGCAACTTGGAATCGGGGGTACTCAGCTTGAAGCCGTCACTGAAACCGAGGGTGTCTACACAATTCTCGTGGGAGTTGTATCCCTCATCAGTTCGTCAACGGTTATCAGCTCCATGACCTCACTCGTCAGTGCCCTTCACAGACGAAGAATGGAGGAAACACATCAGTTTGGTCTGCTGCGGCGTTTCTTGCGAAACAACGACGTGCCGCCGAGCCTAGGCCAGAGAATCACGCGGTTCCTGTCTTACACTTATTATGAAGCTCAGTCGCAGTCGCAAGAACAGCCGCACATTCTGAGTCTGCTGTCGACATCGTTGCAAGCCGAGCTGCAATTCGCAAGATACTATTTTTGTTTGGCCAAGCAGCCTTTCCTGCGCCAGATTCTAGACAAGAACTTGAGCTTCCAGGAAGGCCACGCTTTGCAGAACATCGCCAAGAAGGGGATAGCCATTTTGGACGCCGGTGAAGATGACCTAGTGTACTGCTTCGGGGCCGTCGCTGACTCATGCTACTTTAGCTTGCATGGTTCTCTTGTTTTTCTCCAGAAGGAGAAAGACCCGCAAGATATTCCTGTTGGAACATGGATATCTGAAATGTGTCTGTGGACTTCATGGACACACAGGAGATGTGATTAGCACCAACATGAGCAGAATTGTCGCGCTACATGTGGAGGCTTTCTGTCAGGGAATCAGCAGTGCGGCAGACTTGCAGAGGCAGGCCCATTTCTACGCAATGGCGTATTTGGAGGAGTTGAACCAGCGAAAAGATGCCACGGACCTTTGGCAGTTCGAGGTAGGCCAGCATCTGAAAGTCTGTATGCGAGCTGATATGTCTACTTCTAGCTTTGGTGATGTGCCGTCAGCGAGGGGTAGCAGTGGTGGGGTGTGTGCGGTGGTGTGAGTAGGGGTGGTAGCAGGGGTCTGGCAGAGGTGGGTGGTGGGTCGTACGGGAGGTAGTCGTCGGGGTCGTCTGTTAAGGGTGGCGGGGTGGTAGGGGTGGTGTGCGAGTGGGCGCAGAGGGTTTATGCAGTGTTGCATTTGCTGTTTGCAGCAGGTTCTGTGCGGTGCGGTGGACGGGTAACTGCTTAAAAGTATTGTTCAAACGTCCACGGTCACTGTAGTCTGAAAATTTCTATTTGTCTGTTCAACTTGTGTCGACTGCCGGACTGCAGGTTTCAGAAGAGGCCTTGTCCGCTGCTCCCAGCACAACGAGGTCCACTCGTGGCATTCCAGTGCGAATTGTTCGATGGGTAAAGCACATCTTCCTAAGCAGAAGAGTTTCACCAAACACGACGTATGACTAGGAAGCTGGAGCTGCAGTGCACGCAACGTGTTGATGCAGCCCCATGCAAGCTCTCACTGGAGCAGCAATATTCGAATTCGTCAGAGCAACCGGCCCTTTCCCGTTCTCTAGCTGAGGAAGCAGTGCGTTGAATCTCAGCCAGGAATTGGGGCAACTGGGTGCCAAGACTTCAACAGCCACGCCCATTCGTCTTCTTGTACAGAAGCTTTATACACTCTGCAGGTGATCACGTGAACGTGTAGCCTGCGACTCTTGGTTTAAGGATATTTCGCTGGCGCCGCATCAGCCGCTCCAGCAGATTACTTTGCATTCCGACTGTCGAGTCTTGATGGTTTGCGAAGTCTTCAGCCTGCTGTCTCTGAGACTCTCCGATTCACCCTATGGTCCTGATTCAGCAGCCTACAATCGCAAGCAATGTGCCAGAAAATGCCTCAGATACAGAAGGCAGGACGCACATGCGGTGCGTTGACAAATGTTTTACAGAAATGCGCAATCTGCTCTATTAGGAGTGAGCGCTTTCCACATTCCATGCGCCTCGAAAAACCATGCCCTGCCAACTTTCCAGGCATTACCCTTGGGGCTTGCACCTTTACGACTTCTTAAGGGTATCGGGAGACGTCCCAGCACGAACCTCTTCACATGACATCTGCAAGTCCATATTTGTATGACCATAGCCGCAAGACACACTTGGGCATACCGAGCACAAGCACCTAAGGTTTTCCTGCGAAGCATTATCGACAGCATTGACAAGCCTGTGCGGTTGGGCGGCATCTTGGAGCGCGCGGCACTGGACACCCTTCGCAGAACAGGGCATCAGCAGAGGCCCGTGATCCTGTCGCTGGGAGTCTTGGCCGAGAACTACATGCTGTCTTCTTTGTTTACCGTTCGATAGATACCAAAGGTCTTGACTTCTTCTGTTGTGGACTGTCCACGCTGTTGATTTGCTTCGGGTCAGCCAGCCAGCGTGAGGCAACCCTAAACCCTAAGGTGGCGATGTCGGTGCGGAGGACCTTCGTGACAGCGTCCTGGCCTCGAGGCACGGCGAGACGCGCAGAGCAAACACCGGCACAGCACAGCCATGGATTACTAGACACTGCTGCAACCTTGTGGAGCACGGCAGGCTCAAGCCTCTTTGCAAAGCCGACTTGGGGCAACGCAGCAGGGCTGGACTCATACTCCCCGCCACGCGCCTTGCACAAGCCCAGGCTACTAGGTTACATGGCATAGTCGTTCGTATGACATCGCTACATCGCTTCTTAGACTTAAAGGAAAGTCCCCGCAGCAGCTTCTGCCAACCTTCTCTGATGGAACATCTCAGAAATTAAAACTGGAAGTCAATTCGGCAGAAGGACACTCTGTCCACCTGGAACCCAAAGCTGCAGAGCAGCATGCCTCTGCCGCCTCTGCCATGGTCTCCTCGACGCCCTCGCCATGAGCCCGACATGTGCGAGAGGCTACAACCGCAAGGCCGACCCAGGGTCGACCTGAGTCTCCACGCGGAGCCATGACCCCCTCCAGCTTCAGGTTGTGCGAGATCTCGCATGGCTCATTCGAGCCCCTCCAGTGCTTTCCGACGAGGTGGGCTGGCCCATGGCTGCTCTTGCTTTCAATCTCAACTCACTTATCCTAGGCAGGCATGGAGCTTTTGCGTCTTCCAGACTCTGCAGACCAGGCCACAGCTGCGACTTTGTCTGAACGCATTTTAACAAAGCACTGCGCGACGATGTGATCTCCCAGTGTCGCAAGGATTGGCTGGCATCTCTGGACAAGAATCCGAAGCCCCTTCTTGAGAACCTGGAAGCACAGTCGGGTGTGAAGCGGCTTGGCACCTTGACCACAAGAGCCGCCTGCAGCACAGGCATTCGTCCTTGAATGTGCCGGACAAGCCCTCAACTCGAGGTTTCTATGCTGCAGCCCTGACGCAGTTTTGGTTGGAGGAGCACGTCGTACTGTCGTACTGTACTCCGCGCAGCGCGAAGCAGCGCGAAGCAGGAGGGCCCGGGCTGGAACACCCAGCGAACTTTGTCGGCCGTTCAACTCAGCAGCGGGACGAACTCGAGGTTCTTCTGCCTGTGAGTACCTCCGGTCATGGCATTCGTGCCTCAAACTCGAGGCAGACGGCTGGACAGCTGAAGTTGGTCTGCTTGTACTGGGCCCAGGAAGAGCTTCGAGCTCTTTAGCTGCTTTAGCTCTTTTGAACTGTGTTTTCGAGGCGTCCTCGCGAGGCTCTTCACGTGGAGTCCTCCGTCAAGTTCTTCGCTGATGCCTCCGCTGCAGAACCGAAGCTCAAATCCTGCGCAAGTTGCTCGCAAGTCGATTCAGGCAGCATGATCCAACCGTGGCCTTGTGAGCATCGCAACTGCTGACTTGGCATTCATTCGCGCTCACGCGGTAGTCAGGTTTGTGCCCTAAGTCAGCACTACTGGTCCCCAGCCAAGCTGCTCCAAACATGATCGCCGTCCAAACTCTCTCTGAGGCTCCTATGTGGGTCCTTTCCTGCATGAGATGCTCGGCATGCATCAGCAAGCAGACTCTGTTTGCCTCCGGGCGCGCCCGCGCGGGCTCCCGTCAGAAGGAACTTGGCTTGGCGGCTGGCGGAGGCGAGGAGAAAGATCACCTCCACGAGAAGTTCGTCTGCTCCTTGGCCACACTAGCCACCAACTGCAGTGGGGGGCAGGCAATGTTACGCTCTCTGTAGGTGCACAACAGAAGCAACGGCAATATTCATTTGCAGTTTCAGGTGCAGGAATACTTGCAGAAGGAGTTTGGAGACGTCTCCGTCCGGTCGGTGTACTTCCTCAAAGGCCGTTTGTCTGCTAAAGAAGAAGTTGTGACCTTCAGAAACTTGCGACCTGTTCTTGCGACGGAGACGGCACTCAAGGCTACATTTTCAAGCCCCTGGAAGAGTTCTGGTCCGTCGGCCGCCCCTTGCGAGATCCTCCGGCTGAAGTCAACGCCGCTTGTGCGACAGGCTCGGTGAGACCTCAAAGGCAGCTTGGGGTGAACGTGGTGTGTTCTGTGACAGGATGGTACACCACACAGGTCTCTGAAGCCATGAAGGCAGTCTCACCCGGTGCGCGCCTGGCCGTGCTCCCCAAGCTTTTCTGGCTCAGTCCTGCAGTGGCTTCAGGCAGTCCGCCAGTGATCTTGGGAGACGAGCTGCCGGGACAGCAGGATCCCGTAGCAACAGACTTGCCAGATAAAGTACGGCAAGATGTGGAGGAGCACTTTCGCAGCGTGGATACTGCGCTCCTGCTTTGTGAACTCCTTCCCGTTGATGATGGCCTCTGGGTAGAGAACTCCCGTGGCTTTATCCTGCCTTCCGTTTGGGATCCCAAGACGCTTATGACGGGAGGGCCTCAAGGAATGAAGAGCTCCGGGGAAGGGCAGGGCCAGCAAGTCTACAGTGAGCCCAGCAAGTGGTCGAACCAACGGCGGAAGTACTCAGAACGTCTAGCAGACACAGCTCGACAACTTGCCCCGAGCCTCGAAAGTGCCGGGGTTCATGCGACGGTGCCGCAGCGACTGAGCGAGGAGCTCACTCATGATCATCTCAAGGCCGGGATCCGCCCAAAGACCAACCTGAAGAGGAACTGCCGTGTCAGAGGACAACACCCCGTACGCAGTTGTAGATGAATATTGAAAGCCTTCGTCCGTCCAAGTGTCTGCCGTACTCCTTCTGTGCAGGACTACGTACTCTTCGCAAAAGAGCGCCGGCGAAGTACCGACCCGTCTCGGTTCCAGCGCCGGCTTTCGCTGCGCACAGCGCTGGAATCGGCTGAAGCTTCTGAGCCAGGGAAAGTTTGTAAATTGGTTGCAGCTGCCTTGGGCCTGCTGCTGAAAGAGGCACAGCGAAGCGATGGACACTTCATTCTTGAGTTGCTTGTCAAGCCCTCCGAACAGGGGCTGGTCCCGTCTGCCTGCTCTGTGACGTTCTGCGCGGATGCTGATTCCATGGAGGAGGTGATGACATTGGGGCTTTCTGGAGGATTGTGCTTGCGGCTGGCGGTAAAATTTGCGGCGCGGTTCTGCTTCACACCGCCACGTCTCTCTCGTGATAAAGTTCTGTCCCTCTTTGGAGAAGCCATTGCCTCGTCTGACCGTTCCCGCTTGGCTGGACTGATTGAATACCTGGCGGCAAGCTCGTCCCTGGAACTTGACGAGACATTCCCTCTGGAGGACATAGCCTGCAAGTTAACCATGCCACCGGCAGATGGTACGATCTTGGACCTGGTCTGCCAGCATGTGCCCAGCTTGTGCCAGAAGCTGTCTGCGATGCTCACCTCTACCGGTCAGCTGAAGCTCGCCAGAAAGATCGAGGTACGTCGACTGCGCGGCTACACAGAGGACGCCGGAAATCGGGAGCGTCCATCACACACTTTGGTGGCTCTACCAAACCTCTGCTTGCCGCCCTCGGTTCGCATCGAACTGGTTGCAGATGCGAATGGTCTAGAGTCCAGACCTCTGGCTTAGCAAGTTTTGCTTCCTTTAGTGGCAGTGCCTTCTTAATGGCCGAATATTTCTAAGCATTTCCACCAATGCTCAAGTGATTGATGAACCTTGCGAGGATGGGTTGGGGCGCCGCCTGGAACTTGGAGGAGTCATTGGCTTGGATGCAGAGTGGAAACCCTGGGACGAGAGTTCACCACGTCCCGCCCGCTCCCGAAGGGGACAAGTGGCGAACCCTGTCCAGCTGCACGTCTACACTTGTCAGTGGTCGTACTTGGAGGGTCGCTTCGGTTAGTAAATGATTAGACCGGTTGATGCAGGTAGCTCAAGTGTTGTAAGTCCACTTAGTAAATGGCATAAGTCGACTTAGTAAGTCCTTCAAGTCATGTNTTGATGCAGGTAGCTCAAGTGTTGTAAGTCCACTTAGTAAATGGCATAAGTCGACTTAGTAAGTCCTTCAAGTCATGTAATTGGTGTGCTAAATGGTTATATGATTTAGTAAGTGGTTACATTTCAATTAGATTTGGGGATAAGTAGTTATGTGGTTATGTAAGTGTTAGTTAACTACTTACAGTGGTTATCCTAAATCCACCTAAACACTTATCGGACTTAGGCGGTGNACATTTCAATTAGATTTGGGGATAAGTAGTTATGTGGTTATGTAAGTGTTAGTTAACTACTTACAGTGGTTATCCTAAATCCACCTAAACACTTATCGGACTTAGGCGGTGAAGACTTAGACGAGTTAGTTTAACCCATGTAACTGAGTTAGGTGGTTTGCTATAAGTGAGTTAGGGCACTTAGACTAAGTCCACTTAACCCACTTAGGCAAGGCCCTGTGATGTTTAAAAATGTACAGAAAGTATAGCACCATATACAGCCCAAAACAATTCAAAATAATTTGCCCNAAGTCCACTTAACCCACTTAGGCAAGGCCCTGTGATGTTTAAAAATGTACAGAAAGTATAGCACCATATACAGCCCAAAACAATTCAAAATAATTTGCCCCCCCATGCATATATGTTAACAATATATTCTGCAACATATGTAGCAGCATCCGGGCCAAAAAAATATATTCAAGCTATCCCCCTCTACACATATAAACATATTTCTCGAACTAACGGAACCACCCCCTTCCTTCGCCCGCNAATATATTCTGCAACATATGTAGCAGCATCCGGGCCAAAAAAATATATTCAAGCTATCCCCCTCTACACATATAAACATATTTCTCGAACTAACGGAACCACCCCCTTCCTTCGCCCGCCTCGCTGCCGGGCTGGCCTCTTCAGCTGGCATCCGAAGAGGCCGGCTCTCTCTTGAAAGGGTTTGGGGGGCTGGGTTTTTTTCCGGGCTTCAATAGAGGATTCTGCAACAATGCAGATGTATCTCAAGTTTTGTCAGTTTTTTTGTGGGTTATTCTTTTTGCGAGGGGGTTTTGAAAGTGCAGGTAGGGCTTCCGAGGGAGCATGTTCGAGAGCTGGCCTTGCACGTGCTAGATATACTGGTGTATTGGCTCGGTTTTTGTCCTCTATATCTATATGTATCGTTTCGTGGTTCGGGCAGTTTTTGTTTTCCTTTTCGCTGCATCTGTTGTTTGCCCTTACACTTGTGCTGAGTCATTTGCTTTTTGTGTTGGGCTACCTGTTTGGCTTGGGTTGGGGAACGATGGTTCATGTCNGGCAGTTTTTGTTTTCCTTTTCGCTGCATCTGTTGTTTGCCCTTACACTTGTGCTGAGTCATTTGCTTTTTGTGTTGGGCTACCTGTTTGGCTTGGGTTGGGGAACGATGGTTCATGTCATGCTCATTGTTTATGTACAACCATGGTAGCTTGACTTTGCAGGGCATGTGCTCGCGAAGTCTGATCCTGCAGGGCGTTGCTCGCAGGATCCTTACTTTCAGGCCGTGTGCTCGTGTGCGACAAGCAAACCGACAGCATGGCTGGCATCACCGCAGAGGTGCGAAGAGTGATCGAGGGCTACTTGGCCAAAGCCAAAGGGGGCACNGGATCCTTACTTTCAGGCCGTGTGCTCGTGTGCGACAAGCAAACCGACAGCATGGCTGGCATCACCGCAGAGGTGCGAAGAGTGATCGAGGGCTACTTGGCCAAAGCCAAAGGGGGCACTTTGGTTCAGAGTGTCAACGGGTTGCACGACTTCTTGTTGAAGCAAAAGTTGGCTTGGAGACTCAAGCTGTCTTGCGAGTTTGTCGGTGTCCATCCCGANGCTCGGCATCTCGGCGAGTCACGTGGCTGACTTGATCAGCAACATATCGAGCATCGGCTTCAGCACCGCAGAGACCAGGGCGATCTGCGTGGAAATTCCTGAGGATAGTCGCGGCAATGCCTGCCGTGACTTTAACCGTCGCTTGGCAGAGGAGGCGAAGGGCAAATTGGCCCCTGTGGAAGCCCACTTGGTGAAGTATGCATCGATCGTGGGGAGCCACTCCAACCAGGCCAGCAGGGCTTTTGTGTACGGCATCCCACACGACGACGAGAAAGTGTGCATCGAAGGCCGACTTAGCCTGGAGAAGCTGGCCCTGCTGGACCCTGCCTGGTGCTCCAGCATCCGGGAAGGATTGGAGTGGATGGTTGTGTCGTACCAAGTGTGCGAGGCCTTTCCCGAGTATGTCGGGTTGGCCCAGTCAGCAGGCAATGCTGCGGGGCAAATCGCCTCCGGCGAGGGCGAACTCCAACTCGCCCGCAAGGTGAACCAAGCGATCCAGGAGTTCATGAACCGCACAGGCAAAGACACGGTGGCCTACTCTGATGTGGCACCTGGGATTCTGAGGAGCAAGCCCCCGTCAGGCAGTTCGCTGCCGGGAATCTTTACTTTTGTTCTCCGCTATGGCGGCGGGGCGGCTTCTGACAGTTTCCTGTCCAGGAGTGAGAAGCACATCCGAGCTCACGGTTATGCCTCCCGTTCTTTGGGGGCGGATTTCTGGGCAGCCCTCAGCAGTGAGTGCAAAGGATCGGCGAACCAGCGGGTCCTCTGGCGACACATGCTCCTGAAGCTGGCATTCTGCGGACCCGAAAAGCTGCTGACCCTGGCCGACGTCCGGCGATCCATGTCGGCGAAGGACATCATCGCCAAAGCCGACGAGGCAGAGAAGCTCGCGAACAGGATGAAGCAACTTCTCAGCTCCGACGGGCGACTCACCCCCGAAGTCGTGGCAGCAACCCTGTCGGAAGTCGAAATGGAACTGGCAGCAGTCATCTTTCAGAAGAAGAAGTTCACGACCAGGGTGTCCCTCGATCAGGTTTGCCACGAGTGTCTTCAGGGGCTTGGCCTGGCCTCGCCGTTTGCACCCGCCCCGGCAACCACGTCCCCAGCGACCTCACCCGCCAAGGATGCTTCCCCCGGTTCGTGCACTGGCTGCATGTGGAGAGTTGGCATTGTCATAGGATCGGCTTTGGTATATACATATATATAGGTATATTGCTCTGTACAGGAAAACATTTCCGAGATCACAGGCATGACATCTTGATAAGCCATTCTTTTTGACTAGCTCTTCCAAAGCGCCTAAACTTGTGATAAGCTGTACTCAAGTTTTGCCCAGACATATAGTCGTGAGANCATGACATCTTGATAAGCCATTCTTTTTGACTAGCTCTTCCAAAGCGCCTAAACTTGTGATAAGCTGTACTCAAGTTTTGCCCAGACATATAGTCGTGAGAAATCATTTTTGGCTACACACAGTCGGTTCCAAAGCATATATTGTAAGGCCTTGATGAACATTTTTTTGCTGCACACAATCGCTTCCCAGGCATAGAGCCTTCATGAGCCATTCTTTTGTANAAGGCCTTGATGAACATTTTTTTGCTGCACACAATCGCTTCCCAGGCATAGAGCCTTCATGAGCCATTCTTTTGTAGTGCCAATGCAACCTCGTGCCAAGCCTATATATACTGTTCTTTATAAGAATCTAAAATAACCTATTTGAACCCAAGCCTATAATTTGTTTTCTTGATAAGCCGTTGTCTTTTAGCACCCAACCTCTTGCCGAACTAAAGGCTTGATAAGCCATTCGTTGTTAGTACAGGCATATATAACTTCTTCATTTAAGCCATCCTTCTTTAGTACACATGCAGCCTCTTGTAATTGCTTGATAAGCCATGTTGTTTTAATACCGGACCTTTCCGAAGGTTTCTGTACTGCTTACAAGNCATGACATCTTGATAAGCCATTCTTTTTGACTAGCTCTTCCAAAGCGCCTAAACTTGTGATAAGCTGTACTCAAGTTTTGCCCAGACATATAGTCGTGAGAAATCATTTTTGGCTACACGCAGTCGGTTCCAAAGCATATATTGTAAGGCCTTGATGAACATTTTTTTTGCTGCACACAATCGCTTCCCAGGCATAGAGCCTTCATGAGCCATTCTTTTGTAGGGCCAATGCAACCTCGTGCCAAGCCTATATATACTGTTCTTTGTAAGAATCTAAAATAACCTGTTTGAACCCAAGCCTATAATTTGTTTTCTTGATAAGCCGTTGTCTTTTAGCACCCAANCTTCATGAGCCATTCTTTTGTAGTGCCAATGCAACCTCGTGCCAAGCCTATATATACTGTTCTTTGTAAGAATCTAAAATAACCTGTTTGAACCCAAGCCTATAATTTGTTTTCTTGATGAGCCGTTGTCTTTTAGCACCCAACCTCTTGCCGAACTAAAGGCTTGATAAGCCATTCGTTGTTAGTACAGGCATATAACTTCTTCATTTAAGCCATCCTTCTTTAGTACACATGCAGCCTCTTGTAATTGCTTGATAAGCCATGTTGTTTTAATACCGGACCTTTCCGAAGGTTTCTGTACTGCTTACAAGGCAAGCTCGTCAGAACCATGAGTTCTTGACAGCCCACCTTATACTTTTGGATAAGCTATCTTGTTGTATTGAAGGGTGTCTTCCAAGCCAGGAATCACGTAAAATGTTGTGTGAAACCAAGGCCTCTTTTTCAGCAGGTGTATATATGTACGACATGTGTACTTTCGTGAGTAGAGATGTCAGAACATTCCAGGGCCCTTCGGAAGTACGATGATGTGGGGGCACCGGTGAACAATGCTCGTGTCCTCGAGCTGGGATTCGACAAGGGGGTGCAGGTTATCCGAAAAGCGGATGAAGTGGTGGCTGTGATAGAAGAGATCCTCCCGGACAGAGTCATCTTGAAGCTCGTCAGCGACGGCTCCCTAGTCACCTCCTCGTCGGCTGCCTTTATCAACGGCAAATGGAAAAAGCATTCAGAGAAAACCCAGCCAACCGAGCTGGAGCAGTGGTGGGCATCTTCCCCATCTGCCTCCCCTGAGTTTCTGGCCGCCACGATCAAGGGCCGGGTCCTGTTGGCAATGTTGCAACAGTGGGAGGGCTTCAAACACGAAAAGAGCTTGCAAGTGTTTTCGAAGCCGAAGGATGTGAAGTCGCTGAGGGCATTCCCTGTTGGTGCCCTCACAGTGCCTATCACCACGAGTCGTGTGGACATCCGCCCCAGTGCCCAGGCCGGCTTGCAGGGTGCCATCATGATTGGAAGCATGAAAGGTGCAGGGCCGGATATGGCCGTTTACATCCTCCCCACGGTGTCCTTTCCGAAGGACACCAACATCGGGTTCGTGTCCCCAGCTTGGGTCATGAAGGCGAGCTGCGACAAAGACGAGTGCAACGTCGAGCTTGCTAACCCCAGCAAGAATTGGAACAAACAAAAGCTGGAGAAGCTGACCGCCACGATCCACTTGCCGTTTCTCAAAAACTTCCGGAAGATCGAAGCCGAGGACTCCTTGATCCTCTACAGGCCAGATTTGGCGAAAGTGGATGACATCGAGAAGCTCCAGCCTGTGACCCCTGCCCCCAAGAAGGCTAGGACCAGCTGAGCCCCGGAGGCTGCGACTTTAGAGGTCCATGGCTCCCCATGGCATGGTGATTTTATGAAGGGTCGTGAGATATATGCATACATGGACATGTGCGAATACAGATTTATATACTGTATNTGAGCCCCGGAGGCTGCGACTTTAGAGGTCCATGGCTCCCCATGGCATGGTGATTTTATGAAGGGTCGTGAGATATATGCATACATGGACATGTGCGAATACAGATTTATATACTGTATATATACATCCTGACAAGCTACGGAGGTAGCAACATGAGCACACAAAGGCAGGCATTCACACGTTTTGGTGCATGTTTCCACTGTTGAATGGTTATATAGTGAGTTTCCATGCATGCATTACCCAAAAACATGCATGGCACAGGTATATTCATGTCTACAGTCGAACTAAATATTTCCCTTGGGATCTTAGATATGTAGTATATACTTTATATCCATCGTTCCATTTATTTCTTATATATGTGTATACACAGACGACGTGGGGCAGCATCAGGAAGTGTTCGTGACAGGGGTGTCCCCGTGGCACCCGATTTTGCATTGATTGTGTGGAGCCGCATCGTGCGAGGCTTGTCGCATGCTGAAATGAAGCTTGTGGCCATTGCTTGCAGTCTATGTGTGTGGGTGCAGGATGTGTCTNCCGTGGCACCCGATTTTGCATTGATTGTGTGGAGCCGCATCGTGCGAGGCTTGTCGCATGCTGAAATGAAGCTTGTGGCCATTGCTTGCAGTCTATGTGTGTGGGTGCAGGATGTGTCTGGCAGCATGAAGTGCATGGGATGTATAGCGAAGCATTGGCGCTTTTTTGCTGTGCCCTTCAAGGCTCATGAAAGCATCGTAGCAATAGGCTTGCAGGGCTGAGCTCGCAAGCTGGTGTTCGCAGGGCAAGGCTCGCGACACCATGTCCGAGGAAGAGCAGATGGCTCCTGCAGACGATCCCGAGGGTCCAAAGGCGGAAACACCGATCTCCATCCTGAAAGTCACGTGCATCAAAGGGCCACACCTGAAGCAGCCCTGGCTCCCGGATGTGCAAACGGTCGGTGGTGTGGAGTATGTCAAACTTCACAAATGGGATCGCGATCTCACCCTCTTCGCGACCGGAACACCACTGAACTTCGCTGCCTCAGCCAAGCGGCCAGCTCACAACATAAACGTGCAGTGGTTCGAGGAAACCAAAAGGCTTCGCCGGGAAGCCTGCGATTCCGCAGTCAAGAAGATCATCGCAGATGCAGCCGAGGCGGACGGCAAGCCGGTGCCCCCGAAAATCAGAGCGGCCCGGGAAGAGGACCAATTCCTTGTCGGCAAGACGGTGATGGTCGATTGCCCGGACATTCTTGACCAGCACGATCAGGTCCATGCTCCGAAAGAAAACTTATACAAGCCTGAAACAGTTTTGAGTGGTATACCCCTTGAAGAGATGTTCCCTGTCGGTGTACTTGGTTTTGAATTAACTATATGCAAAAAAANTTATACAAGCCTGAAACAGTTTTGAGTGGTATACCCCTTGAAGAGATGTTCCCTGTCGGTGTACTTGGTTTTGAATTAACTATATGCAAAAAAAATAGCTAATCTGGTTACTTATTTAATGGGCCCTTTAGAACAGGTCTTGCAGCCGGCCAGGCAAATCCAGTTTCTCTGGGGCACGACAAGCGACTTGTTCATGGAACTGAATGAAGACAACCTCGCCTACATTCGTAGTGCCATNTGGGGCACGACAAGCGACTTGTTCATGGAACTGAATGAAGACAACCTCGCCTACATTCGTAGTGCCATCAAGGAATCCGCCCCTTTCATCCAGCCGCACAGCAAAAGGAGGTGCAAGGCACAAGGGAGTCCGAAGCGGTTTAGGAAGCGGGGTAGAAAGCCAAAGGCTGATGATGCAGCACCCGAAGCAGCCCTCGTTGGGGAAGGTGCCCAGTCTGAGGAAAATGATGCCTNCAAGGCACAAGGGAGTCCGAAGCGGTTTAGGAAGCGGGGTAGAAAGCCAAAGGCTGATGATGCAGCACCCGAAGCAGCCCTCGTTGGGGAAGGTGCCCAGTCTGAGGAAAATGATGCCTTTGATGAGTGATGAGCCGGCACGATGCAAAACGGACCCATTCATTCCTGGATTGTTGGTGGCATACATGGAGTGCGACCTCTTTGTTTTCAGGGGGCTTGCTTTGAAAGGATTGCAAATCACACGGGTTCGAGCAGGGCAACTAATATATGTAGGAGTTCTGTGGGCATGCAGGGATATAGGTGCTTTATGGGTACAGAGTTTCCATCAGTCAGTCGGACCCGCATTTTCAGGCCCATGGCAGGAATCCTGCTGTTGCTGTCGTTGCGAGCCTCTCCCCTGTTTGAAGAATCGTTTTCTTGGATATCATAGTTGTCCTTATTCTCTCCGTCTGCATATGTAGAGAGTGAGCANCCCATGGCAGGAATCCTGCTGTTGCTGTCGTTGCGAGCCTCTCCCCTGTTTGAAGAATCGTTTTCTTGGATATCATAGTTGTCCTTATTCTCTCCGTCTGCATATGTAGAGAGTGAGCAGGCCGCATGCTGCAGCTGTCATGCATGTTCTGAACACGTCGTCTGCTTCGGCATGTGCACCTGAATGCAGAAGCCAGTCTGGTATAGGAGTGCACATGAGGAACTTGGGTGTTTGAANCAGGCCGCATGCTGCAGCTGTCATGCATGTTCTGAACACGTCGTCTGCTTCGGCATGTGCACCTGAATGCAGAAGCCAGTCTGGTATAGGAGTGCACATGAGGAACTTGGGTGTTTGAACGGTGGCCCTTTCTTGCACGAGCCTTTGTTTTGAGGGCCTCGCTTGGCTTCGTTCCGGAGCTTTGCACCATGTCTCAAAAGAGGCTTCGGGATGATGGTGTGATGAAAGAGGAGGAGGAGGACCCAAGCGGGGTCGCTTCTTCTGCGGTGGAGGATGCCTACTGGCTGATGGGCGACGACGAGGGCTACGGCGATGGCTGGGGCGAGCAGGGCACGAAAGACGAGGAGGTGGAGGTGCAGCTCGAGGAGGAGATGGACGTGCCGCCGGAGATGCCGGAGCCGAACGAGGGCCGTGGCCAGCATGTGCATGCATACAAGGGCAGCCATGCCGGGTTCCAGAAGGGCTACAAGGGCTACAAGGGCTACAAGGGGTACACCGGGAACAAGAAGTCCGGCGGCTCTTGGCAGTGGAACAAGTCATACTACAAGCAGCCCAAGTACGAGCACAAGTATGAGGCCAAGTACGACGACAGCAAGTGGAACAACGGGCCGAACTACGACTCCAAGTACCAGCCGAAGTACGAGCACTACCAGGCGAAGAAGGAGCCGTCTGCAGGGTCGTCGACCGGACACTATGTGGATGGCGGCTGGGTGTCGCCGAAAGGCGAGTTCTTCGAGAGACTGGGTTTACACAGCAAGTTGTAGCTTTTCCTTGGAATTTCTGATAAGAGCTATAGGGCTTGTCTGGGATATGTGGGAAACCGAACCCAAACCTCGATTATTCACCCCATGTGCCCTGTATATCTAGATATCTATCTATCTATACACATGTATATATAAGCCCTATACATAGNGGAAACCGAACCCAAACCTCGATTATTCACCCCATGTGCCCTGTATATCTAGATATCTATCTATCTATACACATGTATATATAAGCCCTATACATAGACCCTGGTGTAGAGTACTTCTATGCGAGCATTAACATAAACCTGTAAATATACCTAATGTAGCCTAGAGACTCTACAGTTTGTATTGAGTATATATTCAACAACCCAGGCCGGGGAAAGGCAGAGATCGCCCACGAGTGCGAGCGGGCAAGGTGCAGCAGAACAGGCGGGACAACAGGGACCTCCGATCCACGAACAAGGCCTTGGCGGACAGTGCTGCCTTGTACCAGCAGCACATGGGGCAGGCTCTGGACACGATGAGCAGGCTGACCCGCATGCTAGAGGTGGAGAGGACGTGAGGGGTGCCATGCATGCAGGGTGCAATATAGGCATTCATGTCAGCCCTTGAAGCTAGTGTAGCCCCTGAGAGTCAATAATAAACCCAAAACCCAAAACCTGTGTTTTGAAGCCCTCAACCCTGCCAGTGAACTTTAATCCTATATAACCTACATGCATAGACCCCTATATGTATNTATATATATATAATCTAAACATACTGTATAAACCCTTATACGACACCAACCCTAGATAAACCAACATAGAAACCTTTAATGTTAACTCCATGAAGCCAGTTCCTAGCCTCCTTTAAGAAAAGGTGACAATCTAGTAGAGATGTTCTCTTCTAGTCGAAGCAATACCAAAACCCCTTTGTATTCGTCCTCAGCCCATCTAACTCCTCCACATACATACTTCTACGTAACACTTGGACTTTTCCTGGTGCATGCACCCAAGCGACCTCTCCTTGACCAAGTTTGCAGCTGGATTTCTGTTGGCGGTGGTTGTTGCAGCGAGAGCTTCCGAATTGATAAATTCGTGATTCATAAAACATGTACTTACATCGGTGGCTTCATGCTGCAGCTCTCGATGCCATAATCGGTGATGGGTCCGTCTCTGCAGCTTTGCATCTCGTGGGCATGCCTTGTGGTGCCGGAACAGATAAAGCCCAATAGCCCAAACCCCAGCAACTTAGAACACCTCAACCCGAAAGTGACTAAAGCCTGCAGCCGTAAACCTGAGGATAGTGTTTCAGTCCTACATAAAGAAAATGTAGCACGTGTTGTCGTTGTTTCCATCTGTTCCGGTATACCCTGGCAAGAAGCAGGGCAGCCATTTCAGGCTGCAAGGCCGGTGGAGCTCCGGCCCGTGCACTCATGCTCCAGTGGCTGCAGGGTACAGAGGCATTGATACAATAATGCCATGGGTTCATATAGTCGGNTGCTCCAGTGGCTGCAGGGTACAGAGGCATTGATACAATAATGCCATGGGTTCATATAGTCGGGGTCATAGCTATAGAGCCTCTGATTTTAAAGCAGCCTGTCCCGGAGCTGGGAATATGAGACCGGCATAGGATCGGTCGCACATGTCACCCATAGAAACAGCATGCAGGTGTGTACAGGGACCTTGCATCGCCCGGGATGTTGTTTTAGGTGGNCGGAGCTGGGAATATGAGACCGGCATAGGATCGGTCGCACATGTCACCCATAGAAACAGCATGCAGGTGTGTACAGGGACCTTGCATCGCCCGGGATGTTGTTTTAGGTGGGGTAGATATATTGTGTACATATATACATATGCATATATGTAATATATAGACCGAATAGATTGTTGTATTGGCGGGCAACACATATAGTAATAGGGGGTGCATGCAAGGTCCGGGCTCCTGNGCATATATGTAATATATAGACCGAATAGATTGTTGTATTGGCGGGCAACACATATAGTAATAGGGGGTGCATGCAAGGTCCGGGCTCCTGCTCTACCAGCTTGCACTTGTTGGAACTGAAGAGTGGAAAGTTGTTCAGACAGTTTGGCAGTTCTCCGTTTGTGTGGACCATGCAGGTATACCATAGGAGGCACGTTCTAGTTGTACGAGGCATGCAGNGCTTGCACTTGTTGGAACTGAAGAGTGGAAAGTTGTTCAGACAGTTTGGCAGTTCTCCGTTTGTGTGGACCATGCAGGTATACCATAGGAGGCACGTTCTAGTTGTACGAGGCATGCAGGTATCCAGCAAGTCATGCAGTCGGCGAGCACACCCAGCCTGGAGCCACCAAGCCACAGCCCCCTAGCCCTAAACCCTAAACCCTATAANTATTGTGTACATATATACATATGCATATATGTAATATATAGACCGAATAGATTGTTGTATTGGCGGGCAACACATATAGTAATAGGGGGTGCATGCAAGGTCCGGGCTCCTGCTCTACCTGCTTGCACTTGTTGGAACTGAAGAGTGGAAAGTTGTTCAGACAGTTTGGCAGTTCTCCGTTTGTGTGGACCATGCAGGTATACCATAGGAGGCACGTTCTAGTTGTACGAGGCATGCAGGTATCCAGCAAGTCATGCAGTCGGCGAGCACACCCAGCCTGGAGCCACCAAGCCACAGCCCCCTAGCCCTAAACCCTAAACCCTATAAGCCCTAAGCCCAAAACCCTATAAACCCTACAAACCCTAAACCCTAAACCCTATAAACACTAAACCCAAAACCCCATAAAGCCTACAAACCCTAAACCCTAAACCCCCCTAAACCCTAGGCNAAACCCTAAACCCTATAAACACTAAACCCAAAACCCCATAAAGCCTACAAACCCTAAACCCTAAACCCCCCTAAACCCTAGGCTTAAGTCAAGCAGCCGGGAACCAAGCCGAAGTAAACAAACAGAAAAGCAAAGAAAACATAGGCAGGGCTCTAGGATTCTCGGGTATGTGTTGTTGGTTAGGAAAAGTAAAGGGTCGATTTTGGAAGGCAGCAGTGCAGCTATGTAGGCATGCAGGATGGCGAGCATGCAGGTTTGTTGTACGAAGCCGGGAAGCCATGCAGGAAAGCAACAAAGCAGGTGTGGAGGCAAGCTTGGCTGTAGGTAGAGTGCTGCACCGTCTCGCATAATTTGCACCGCCCCCCCCCCCCAAGAAAGGTCCTCCAACAGGTGTCCGAAAGCATGAACGACCAAAAAAAACATAAGCCAAACACAGGCAGGGGTCAAGGATTTCATGCTGGGTTTGCCGGGTTTGGGCCTTTCGAGCAGGTTTTCCAGGCCGGAAGCAAAAAATCAAAAAAAANAAAAAAAATCGGCGAGAGTTTCCCCAGGGCTAAAGCCCAAAGGTTGTGGTGGAAAACAGCAGCTTTATCGATCGATAAACCGGCACGTGGCAACTTTATCGTTCGATAAAGTTGCAGGGGAGCAACTTTATCGAACCATAAAGTTGCAATGGTTGACATCTTAAAAGTTTATGTTTCGATAAACCTGCAGGCCGGAACTTTATCGATCGATAAACCGGCGGCCCGCAACTTTATCGAACGATAAACCTGCCACCGGGATGGTATGTATGAAACCTTGCCTTTTGTGTTTCTCGGATCCANAAACCTGCAGGCCGGAACTTTATCGATCGATAAACCGGCGGCCCGCAACTTTATCGAACGATAAACCTGCCACCGGGATGGTATGTATGAAACCTTGCCTTTTGTGTTTCTCGGATCCAACTATGTGAACCACCCGCCACCGCCAGCACCACCGCCTGCACCACAACCGCCACCGCCCCCACCCCGTTGCTGCACCACCAACACCGCCACCACCCCCACCACCAGCAGCAACAGCACCACCGCCGGCAGCACCAGCACCACCGGCCACGAGCAGCACGAGCAACACCAGCACCGACCACCACCGCCACCGCCAGCACCAGCAGCAGCNACCACCCCCACCACCAGCAGCAACAGCACCACCGCCGGCAGCACCAGCACCACCGGCCACGAGCAGCACGAGCAACACCAGCACCGACCACCACCGCCACCGCCAGCACCAGCAGCAGCACCGTGACAACCGCCGCCACCAGCATCATGCACCACCGCCACCACCGCCAGCACTGCTTGCTGCACTCTCTCTCTCTCTCTCTCACGGCTGTCTCTGTGCTCTCTGTCGATCAGTGAGGAACATGCATTCGGTGGTTTTCCAGCAGTGTCGGCACCGGGGCAGGGCTGTTGTTCGTGAGCCACCACAACACCGCCACCACCAACATCATGGCATCGTCTTGCAAAAAGAAGAAGAAAACAACATCGATTCATGAGTTGTGCTTGCCACAACCTTTGTTTGGTAGTCCTTTGGTGTCGAGCAAAGCTTTTGGTTGTAGCCTTTCGCCCTGGTCATCATGGCCCGCCGTTTCGATTCGGAAATCTCCGTGGATGCTCGAGTGATCATCGATGGCAGCAGCACTGCAGTCGTGACAGCCACTGGCCGTGACACTCTCTCCTCCATCTTGAATACCGCCGCTTTGACATGCGAGGGTGAGCAGGGGTACGATGCCTATGTGGTTCGAGGTCTGAGCATCCATCTGCAAAGGATCGGAGTGCGGCCCAGTTATGATACCACACTAGAAGATCAGGCCTTGCTAAACATGAGACGGGTTCTCATGCACGTGCGGCAGGGACGTTTTGCCAAGTCCTTTGCCAAATGGCGAAAGCAGCAAGGCAGTTGATGCTGCCGTGCAACCTGCGGTCTCCAGCCTGC
>BGNK01005552.1:16547-37084 GCA_003297005.1 Symbiodinium sp. clade A Y106
GTCTCGACCGGCTGCCTATGGAATCGAGGGCTTACATTGCTAATGGCTGGTTTTGTTTCAGTGTGATGTTATGGCTGATCACTTTGGTTGTGTGCCACGACCGAGTGTATATAAAATCGCTCGAGACTTAGGGCCGGCAACCGGTACCATTGGAATCGCAAACAGCCGCTGGACACTGGCTGAATCATTAGGTTTACAAGCATGTCCGAGGATGCGAATTGACGCGTTCTAGCAGAATCCCCAACTGGACACTCGATCGATGCGACTAAACACAAGCGGATGCGACTTAACCCATGGACCCAGTATATATATATATTTCTCTGCATTCTAGGCTCCGTCGTTGGACTCATCCTTAGCCGACGTCATCAGCTCGTGCAGCGCTCATGAAAGCGGGCTCAGGACGAGTTTCCACAGTCAAGAACATTTGTCGCTCGTCAAGGCCGCTGATCAGAGCCAAGTCAAGGCCCACAAGGCTCATGGCCATCCTAAGGCAACACACGGGAACTGTCAGACTGTCAAATCTCCGGCTGTCCAACCCGAGCTGCTGACGCGAACTCCATAGTCGTCATGATCCCCGTACGGTTTACGTCAAGCACCTTCTGCGCCTCTCAGCAGCACCGGACGGGAGGCCAGTTTCACAGCTTTCTGAGGCTTAGGGCCTTGCCTGCTCCAACCCTCCGAAGAGGAAGTCGAAAGACTTGCATAAGGCATCGAAGCCTTGTGCGCACTTCTGTTCTTCCTCAGCTGCGGGACAAGCCCAGACTAGTCATTGAGTGCTCTTTACTGTCACGGCCAGTGCTACGGTTCGCGTGTTCGGGCTAATCTTATGGCTACTATTCCTGCTGCTAACAACTGACAACAGCATAGATCTTGTCGTCGCTCTTGGTCTTGTGGTTGTGAAGCTATGCTGTGTCTGACCTCTAGTTGGTCTTTCCCCTCTCCAATCGGAAACCGGGATTCCTTTCAAGCCGCCACTACTGCTCGTTTCCCCTCCTCGAAAATGACAGGAATACCGCTCAAATCCGTTCAAGACAGGCTCAACAGCCCGCAGCCCTACCTGCGGCAAGGCTGAACTCAAGCCCACCTCCGCCGGCTTTCGCGACAAGACCCCGAACGCCCCCGAAGCTTCAAGTAGCACCATACCACAGCCAAGGCGCGAGGAATGCGTAAAGGTTTCCAATGACCTGGCCATCTCAACGAGAGGCACTGGCATTGTCTGGGCCTCAGAGAGCACCTGCAAGGACTCAATCTGTCCTTGTCTGGCGCCGGTCTCCTGCAACTCCTCGGGATCACCAGCAGCAGGACAGGTTCTCAGCATTATGTGCAAGTTCTAGCAAGGACAAACCTGCCGTGGACAAGCTTACAAGCATGTAAGCGGCCATTTCAAGGAGTACGCCAGGTTAGTTGAGCTGGATTCATGCATTCCACGAGCTGGTCAGAAAGCCGCGTGGCTTGCTGCAAGCACCGCGCTGCTACCTGCCAACCCATTGATTTTCGTACAGCAGCGATTCCGGCAAACCACTGTCAATGCCGAGAATGAGAAGCTGAGAACCACCGAGCCTTCAGCTGCTGCCACCTTGGTGGGCTTGGTTCCGACAGCGATGTGATCTCGCCGTCCGCAACTGCCTGTGTTTGCCGGGGGCAGCGGCAGCCAGGCAGGGGAGATCTGCACACCAGGTTGGGCAAGCTGGAGCCCGGAGAAATCATGGCCCATGACAACGGAAAAGGTCTGAGATAAGGACCAGACTCTCCGGCACATTGAAGGTTGCTCCATCGGGTATCACTAAAATCTCTATATCCGCCCTTCTCGATATGAATTTGCAACAGCTCGCCAAACTCATAGCGCATGATCTCCAAAACACCGATCACAAGTCTTCTGAGGCGCACGAACCTGCGTAACATGACAATTAAGTTGCACGAGCGCCGCCTTCACCATGAGAGGCAGGTCAAGGCGAAACAGCAAGCGCACATCAGCTTCCTGCCGATATGATTCTTGCCAGTGACCGTGCTCACGTATCTGCAAGGTATACCATGCTGTGTTTCCATGACTTCCCCGCAGCGGAATGCTTCAGGAATGTTTGTGTCCTCGCATCGCGAATGCACCAACTGAGAACCTTTGCTTATCCAACAAGCCGGAAAATTGATCCGGGCTAATTAGCAATGTGTTGCAGCAGCGAAATAATTCATAAGTGCCCATCGAAGCTGGAATCTGCCGTCAAAGCACTGCTTCCGCTTTTCCACACGACAACCTAGCCTCGAAGCAGGAAGGTCGCGCAACCGAACTGCGAACCGGGAAACCGGAGAGTGCAAGAACTGAACCGTTCAAGAACCGCACCTGCTCCAAGCCGTAAAAAGAAAAGAACCTCCGGACGGCTCCAAATTGCCCCTGCAAGACCCCTGCATGATGGCTATAACACATCAAGACGAGCAAGGCATCAAAATGGTCGGATTTGGTTCCCTCACCACCCAGAAAGCACCGGCACCAAAAACGTTCCATATGGCTGGTTGAACCGAGCAAGGCATCAGTTTAGGTTTGTGGGTTTAGGCTTTGGGTTTAAGTTCGCATTTCATCAAGAACGCGAATCAGGAACCGTGCGAACCGCCGAACGACCCCACGAACTGAACCGTATGCGAACCGCCATCGGTTCATCAAGGTTCGGTTCATCGCAAACCGAACCGAATGGATTCTGTGGTCATGTTGTGGAAGTCGTACGGTGCTATGCAAACCGAAGATACGGAACGTCAGTGGCATAGCTGTGCAGAGCTAATGTTCGAGCCGTGGCGTGGCCAGCGCCATGTCGGAACATCTCATTTAACCATGAATGATTTGGCCGGATGCCATCGATCGCACGCGGATCCGGGCTTTCAGCCCTGACATGTCCTGATTGGCAACCTGGCACGCGCATGCGCTGCTGCCGGCCTTCGCGACCCCAGCTTTTGTTTTGTGTACGTCCTTCGCGGAAGCAATCCTCCTCTTTGTGCTGCCCCTGGTGCCTCAAACTCTGAACTCCCCCTTCCACCTTCCTTCCGTCCCTCTGGTTGAGAGCCCAAGCCGGGCAAGACCTGCGCAAGTACATGTCGACTTTCTATTGGCATCGGGTAAGACTGACAAGCCCACCCCTTTGCTTTGACCTCCGTTGTGACCCCATGAGCCTCTCTGGATTTGAGCAGCACTTCTGACCGCAGCCGTCCCTCGCTTGGCTTAGCCCTCACCTGGTCACGCCTGTGCCAACTGAAACCGCGGGCCCACCTTGTTTGACCCGCAGGGCCGATTCTGACGACGATTGAAGCGCTGCAGTTCACTGACCCATCCATCCGCGAGCAGCAGCTCGGCATAGCTCGGCTCAGCAACATCAGAGCCGGTGACAAATCAACGTAAAGGCCCAAGACAAGGAAACTCTGTGGCTCGCCCCAGTACGCGCACCAAGCAGCTTTCTAGCATAGCAGAAAACTAGAAGCTCGGAGCTCGAGGCTAACCAACAACCTACACCGACCTGGATGCAGCTCCCCACCCAGTCTGTTTCCGTGTCTGATTGTCTTAACTTGTCACCATTCAGGGTCCTGCATTGCCCTTTGCAGGGCATTTTGCCACTGCGTGCGTGGGGTGGCGGTCTCATCGGCCTGGCACTGCAGCGCCAACTCCAAACTGCATGAAAGTGCCATGATGGCAACTCGTCTTGCGCCATGCCTGGACGGGGTCAATGGAGGCGTCCGGGCGCACGTCGTCACCAGGGTCTGGCAGGCTTCGCTAAAGTCTTATCCGAAACAAAACCATCTGAGACACATATACGCACACCCGTGTACACCCGTGTATGAGTAAGCATGTGCGGTGTATTTTCGGCATCTATGTGAATTTCGACTAGGATTGGCACCCTGCTTACTGATTCTTGAGCATGTAGCGTTTGGCTCGGTCGTTGCAGTATTGGGCACACTGAGCCGAATTGAAGCGTACATGCCTACCACAGCATTTGAACTGAAGCTTCGAGTCATTTCGAGCCTGCGCTTCCCCGCCCTTTGTCGGGACCCTGCTCTTTGCTCGCATTTTCATCTGGCAAGCCTGGCATCGAAGATCTTTCTGGAGGGCTCGCTGACAGGTCGCAGCGAGGTCACAGCGACCTGAGTCAACTTGGGCCAGCTCCAACTCCAAGCTGCTGCTGCTTCCAGAGGAAGAAAGACGACACCTGAGTCGAGAAAAATGAAGAGCCTCGCTTCGTCTTTCAATCCCGCCTCGAGTTTGCATGTGCGAGCTTTGGCGAAAGCCTTGCAGCGGATGTATGGGAGAACAACTTGCTCCGACTCTGCTTCAGCCAAGTCTCTGTGATAGTCCTGGCAGAACTCCGGATTCGCCTCTGCCTGAGAGTCATGGAGAATGGAAGAGGCTGGGCTTTGCGTCTTTGCGTGCAAGAGACGCAAAGATGGCTCCGACGACGACTTGTACATGTCCCAGCCATCTCCAGAAGCCCGTTGCAACTGTTTCCTCCCCAAAGGGAGCGAGTCGAACCAGCATTTCAATTGAGCAAGCAGGGCGATCCTGTACCATCCCTTCCTTCCGCCCGTTCCCATAGCAGAAGCAGCAGGCGTGCCGTGCAGCATCCTGCATGCTGAACGATCACATCTCGAATACTTTCGAACCGACTAGCTACTTGTCGCCTGCGCCGCCATGCCAGGCCAGTACCAGCGGGCTCGATGTCAAGCGAGATGTTCGTGACGTGTGCCATCTCAGCAAGGGTCCACGTGGAAAACCATTAGATCCTCCTTCAAGCCTGTGTTTCGCAGGGTTACTTCTCAGTCTTTGAACGTAGCTGTGGTCGTGCTGGGCTCATTTCCCTCCGCTCTCACCGGTCACCATCTTTGGATGCTACTTTCTGTCATCTGGTGTGGCATGGTGAAACTAAGCTTGTCCTCCGATCCAGCATGTCCTTTCTTCGTGGGACGAGGCGGATATTCTGAAGCACCATGTACCGCGCTCGTGATCGGAATGCTACAGTTTCACCGGCATGGTCTGAGATTGGAGGGGAGTTGGTGACGCTGCCTTCGTGAGTTGAGACTTTGCTGACCTAGTTATCCCTCTGAAGGTTTGGTCTAGTTTTCAGGAAGGCCAAAACCTGCGCACGAAGCAGCAGCGTTTCCCAAGGAGAAGAGTTGCCTTTGCATTGGGAGCAAGCTTTTCGGGTGCACCAAGATTGGACGGAAGATCGCTTGCATCTTAGCCAATGAGAAAACCACGTGGCTTCAGTCAATCTATCGGGGATGTCTTCGGAATGCCTGACGAAACTGATGCTTCGGTAAGAGCACGCTAGACTTCGCTCAATGCAAGAAGCGATTTCGTTCAGGCCTACTGACGATTGTGTTGGATATTTGGGCTGAGACCGGCGACTGATGTTGAATTCGCGTATCTTCAGTTAACCATAGTTAACCACTAAAACCAGTCAACGTTGGGACTGTACACAACTTCTGTGAGAATGTTTAGGGATGTGCGATTTGAAGCAATGCTACTGCCTTGGTTCAGGTCTGCATGCTAGTGCAGCATGCTTTGGGCGTCTTCCGAGCGTCAGCATAGGATCCTGCCAGGACTTGTGTTTCCGCCATTGTTGCTTAAGCTTAAGCAAGTGTCCGTGCGTCTCTCGTTCCGGAGGCTGCAACGTGAGAGCAGCCTAGTCTCCCTCGTAAGCTTGGCAGCTTCATGTCTGGCTCCTCCGACGATTGTTTGACATTTCTGACCAGATACCGAAACGGTGATTGAAACAAGATGAAGCAAGCGTCTCAGCCAGGGGTAGCTGAAAGCTGCGCATGCTGCCAAAGTGTGGCCAAACCATGAGAGATGCGCCAATTTGCGTCCAAGCTCGCAGCTTCCACTGGCAATAGAGCAACCAAGTTGGCTAGTGTTGAGGGTCGTGGCGACAGCCACAGCAGCTTCCAGATTCCAGAACACCGGTTGAATCTAGTCAGGTGGTGACATCTCGCCTCACCGATATTCAAAAGAGATTGCAATTTAAGAAGTATTAGATTTGCAAAATTGTCCTGCTATGCAGATCAGGGGCCGATTTGAACATAGATCTTACTGAAACACTTTCAACAGAGCAGTCTCAACAGGTCACAAAGCAAACGTCGGCTCTTTCGACTGCTGCCCCGTGAGCATCTTGATGAGTTTGTGCAGCGCGCCAGTGCGCGAGCGTGCGCGGACATGCGCAAGCTACACAGTAGCTACACAAAGGGTCTTCCCAGCGACCTACGCCGCTGCACGGCGGTGTTCTGCAGCAGTCTTAGCGGCTTGATGGGACCGTGCTAGAAGCACGTGAAACGATCGGCCGAATGCTGTCAACACCTCGTTCAAGTCGCTTTCACAGCCTTTTGGGCATCGACTTGCATCTGTGCGTTGCCGTACATTGCCAGCAAGTTGAAATCAACTTTGGCTCCGCCTGCAGGTGAGTTCCATGTGGTAAGTCACCGAAGTGTCACTGCAGCTTGCCAGGATATGCGCAGGATAGCTTCCTCACAAACGATGGTTTCTCGCCTGAGCTGAAGCATAGCTGGAATGCTGGGCTCAGAGCTGAGCATCATGAAATCCTGACCCCAGTCGCTTGGAAACCGCAGAATCTCTGGTAACTCCAGGAGCTGCGGGGAAGCACAGTGACTGGTCGAACATGCAAAAAGTATGTACTTTGGATTCGCTTGAGGTTTTCGCAGTTGGGCCTTCGCAACTTGACGGCCTTGGTTCTGGTATATGCCATGCCGTCCATGTTTACATAAGCCTCCAGGTTTTCACTGGAAGCGTGACCAGGCTGCGCGTCTTGATCGACCAGTATGACCAGTGAGCAAAATCGCTCTAGCACTATGCCGGCTGAGCGATGGAAAATGTTTTCTGTCCCAGAAAGACCTGGACTGTGCAAGTCGAGCAAGCAGGTATTCCTCGTTGTGCAACTCTAAACCGGCCTCACACCTTCGAGCTCGTATGCAGAAAACCCAGGTCGGAAAATCCGTTGTTCTTGAGGTTCCCCTTCGGGAGCCCTTGGCCAATTGCCGTGCCGAATCAGCTCCCAAAGCTCACATTTCACAGAAACTCATGTCTCCGACATTAGCAGACTGCACGGCTGTAACTCTGGCTCAGCTGCTGTTTCGGCACGGAATCAGCTTTCGATCTCTAACTAGAGTATGGGATAAGCTTCCTGTGGCCGTATATGCAAAGCAATACTAAGACTATATACAGTCACCATCATAAAGTCAATATGTTGAACTTGGACCGCACTCTGCGCAACGAGGCCAAAGCAGTATCCCGCAGCAAAATGTTGGCATGATCTCACTTCTTTGTTGCTAAGAGCAAGGTGTCGTTGAAGCTTCGCTGTCTCTACCTGGGCATCTGACTCATCCCTCATGGGTCGAACTGTCAAAAAGATGATGCCACTGCAAATGACAAGAATGGCTTTCGAGTGTCCGAAGCAGTACAAGCTGAGAGGTGCTCCGTGATTGAAGTCACTGCAGCATCAAAGCATCGACCTCGCATACACTTGCGTGGTTCTTCCGGGCATCTGTGCCTGCAACCACACCAGCTTAGGCCAGAACAATCTGACGGTGGGGCATCTGTTTGCTGGCTGCGACGCAGATGGTGAGCCCACCTGCCAAGATGCAGGCATCTGAATCCTGCTATTCCGCTGAAGCCCTGAGCCGTTGGAAAGATATCTGAAATACTTAACCCTATATAGAGTGCATTCGGCAATGCTTTGCCAGGAACTTCTAGTCCCGCCGGTGCCCAATCATGTCTCTCAGTCAGTTTTGGAGCTGTGACGGGTTAGACCGTTGCTCCTTCATGCTTCACTCAACTTGGCCTTGGCTCTGACTAGTGCGCGGGGCTGAGCTGTGAACACAAGCACAAGCATGGGAAGTGCGACAAACATCCTAAAGAACTTAGTTGCAGCAAGCAGGATCACTTCCAGGATCACACTTTCGGGGATCTTCAGAACTATGAGCATCTCACCAGCTCTTGAGGTGCGATTTTGATGGATTGCCTGGCCTATCTGGCCTCCTTGCTGCACATGTTGTACCGTGTATTGCGTAACCTACCCATCTAAGGCATTGGATCTTGGCATCTCAATGTCGCGGTGACATTTGCTGCTGTGCACGAGTCAGCACAATCAACACGAATTTACACTTTGAAGAGCAAGCACGGCTGTGCCTTGGGCATCAGGCTACCGAAGAATGCTCGCGTCGACTGCATCCCGCTCCACCTTCCACTTGGAAGTTGAAGACATTGGACCATCATTCCTAGAAGACTACTTAGCAGACTCATGATGAGGGTGCTTCCCGCCTCTGAAACGGGCCCTCATGCAGCTCCTCTACCTGGCATGGCTGAGAGCTCTTGTGAAACACGATAACCCACCGAGCCAGGCAGGCATCAGCCAGAGGCATCTGGGGTGAACGTCGACATTCCTCACTGCGTTGAGATGCCGCCTCAGTGTGCTCGGCTTGCCTGGAACGGAATCCTGCCACATGTCTGCTAACGCGAACTTGGCCCCGGTCCAGAAACTCGTAGCACATTCTCGCCACGACAAAATTCGTCCTCTTCAAGCAGTTGCAGAGAAAGGCGAGCAAATTGCGATGCTCAAGCGGCAGAACGCACTTCGCCCTTGCATTCCGCACCTGTCTTGCTGTGCATCCATCGAAGGGTGATGCTGCCTGGCTTTTGCCAAAAAGGCATCCTGAGGGGGCATAGCAGCAAAGGCTTTTCTCAACTAGCCTCTGCAAGCTATGAAGCAGTCCTATTTGTATCGCAAGTCGTGCTCTTGTCACAAAGCACTTCCCATCTCAAGTCGGGCCAGCCTTAAGTTCTGTTGGAGATGCGCCGCGAATTGCACCCAGCATTTGATGGCAGTCGATGTCCGGCACCTTTGAGATTCGACTCACTGACATCTCAGCGACTTGCAAGGTCAAGAAACACCTGGCTTCTTCAATTCGCGCCTTTGGACTCTGAGCATCTTCTGAATGGGATTCTGGGATTGCATTGCACACATGAAAACCGCGCACGATTGCACCTGTGGCATGGCCCGCAAGAAGCTCGGCCTCAGCAACTGATGTCCGATGCTAGGATGATGGCGACGGGCACAAAGGCCCACATGCTCTAAGACTCTAACGCCTCTGAACCGAGCGGTGCCCACCAAGGCCTCATCCCAAGGAACCCGTTGGAGGGGTTGGGAAGCGTCCGGGCAGAGCAGCTCTGACTGGCCTCTGGGTCTCCGCGACCAGTTTGGCGGCCTTGATCCTACGAGCCTGCGAAGCACTGCGAGGTGTTCAGGCACGAAATGTTTTTGAAAAACCCCTTCCCCCTGAAAAATCCGTTCTGTGTGCGACAGTCTGTTCTCCGCGCAGTAGCTGCACGACCCAATGCCCTTGTCGCGAGTGGCTTGCGTGCTTGTGAGCCCGGGTATGTTCTGACGGACATCGGGCCGCGCTCGAGCTAGTGGCCCGGTCTGAGGCATGCAGGCGTCGCGCAACACTCCTGCAAATGCAATGCCTGGAGGGCCATAAGCCGGCGCTGGGACTTCATTGCCTGGCACAAAAACACTGGGCATGTGCGGCACAATGGGATGTGTTGCAAGTCGGGACCTGAAGAGCAGTCGGGGCCTCGGTTGCAGCACTGTTGTAAGTTGCCAGAACATGCTGAATGTGCTGCACTGCTTGCGAACTCTTGCGAGTCTTTAGGTGGCGACCATCGCAGGCCGGGGTGCAACAGAGCAGTCCGATAGGGCAGAAAGACTTTCGAATGACTTGAGTCTTGAGGTTGAGGATGCCAGGTGGGGACACGCACGTCAGCAGTGCTCAGATGTTTTCGAAGCTCAGACATGTGAGAGGACGATGCTTTTCACGCAGCCATCGCAATTTGCTCTTACTAGAGTGGTCTGGGACCTAGGATGGCTGGGTGTAGCAAGGCCAAGGAAGCTGTGAGGTCAAAGTCCAAGAGCTCCCCCTCCCACGCCATCAGGCGACTCCGAGTCACTTGAGGCGGAGCCTGAATCTGTCTGATCACTTTTCGATCCTGCGCAAGATCGCATGCTCGGGTGAGCCGTGTCTTCGGAATCGGGAGTGCGCTGTCCTTGCGTCTGCGGAGGCCTGGACGCTCTCTCGGGCAGGCGCAAGCCAGATCCTGTGATGCCTCTGACTGCAGGGGAGCCGTCGGAGCCGTGGGCCGATCAAACGCCCGAGCGCGAGGCCGAATGACAAACCTAGCCCAAATGGAATGCCCTCACCTGCGAGGCAACAGGAGAAAAGCTGCGAGCCTGCGCCGAATCGCCGAACGGAGCCTGTCGACATCCCTAAGGGCCGCCTCTGTCCTGCACGCGTTTTCTTTTTCTCGTGTGCTGAGAATTGCAAGGATCATGATTAAAGGACGTTCGCTTCCTGCAAGCCTTCTTTTATAAGACCCACTCCTTGTAGACTTCGGATGCCTGCGTCTGTGCCAGTCCTGGCCAGGGCGGCAGGGAGAAGCGAGATGCGAGACACAGCAATGGACCAATGGACCAAGTCCATGGCCGAAGCGGCCGAACTGGAGAAGCCGCCGTCCGTACTGAACAGTCTTTGGGATTCTGCCGGCACGGCCAGGACATGCAGGCAGGCAGATCAGGCAGGCCTGGACGCTCCCAGCGCGACTTCCAATCTGTCCAGGCCGGTGGAACCGAGGACATGCGCTTCAGCAGAGCGGACCTCTCTCAAATGAACGTGATGCTGATCGCTGCTGCTGTTCGCTAAGGCTTCGACCAGTTAACGCGAGTGATGCTGAGTGCTGCAGATGACGCCGGCCCTGACCAGCGAAGAACACGCCGCACATCGTCGCTTTCGCAAGACCACAGACCTCTGCCAGCCGCGATGACCGCCGAAAGTGCCTGCTTGCGAATGCAATCAATGCAGTTCGCCGTACTTATAGGAGAAACTATGGTGCCTGCAGGGCATTGCGGGGAGATATCTTGGGTGCCCAGAAGCCGGGTCCTCCCACTCCGCTTCGAGCAGCCATACCTGAGCTTGTTTCAGTTTGCATTCCGAAATATCTGCTCGACTCTCGAACCTGCGAGAGCTGTTGTCGCAACGGGCACTCGAAACGTACTCCCAGCCACCGGCCTTCAGCCTTTCGGTTGGAACTATATAACTGCCGGGTATGACATCCAGGACCTCAAATTCTGGGGAGTAAGAGTCATGGCAGTTATGGTACCGGTAGTAACTGGCCAGCGGAGTGCCTTTTGTGGTAGCGGAAGACACATTGAAAGCCATGCTGCCCACATCTGCCCACGGCCCCCATTGCACACTGAGTGCAGGCAAACCTGAAGGCACTGTGCAAGCCAGCAAGCAGCAAGGGGCTCTCGAGTGCTGACCGGCCTCTTGCTTGCCGGAACAAGGCGAAGGAATCCAGGAATGAATTCGCAGCTGCATAGTTTCCTTGCCTGGCTGTAAGCACTGTGAGCATGCAATGCATGCAGCATGCTCAACTATGCGGGATCGCAGAAAAGAAGGCAGGCGGACCCTGGTGAGCCCAGCAGCGCAGCAACTGACGAAAAAAGCAGAAAGTGCTCGATGTCTGCCGAGGACAAGGATTCCTGCAGAACAGAGCTTGCGACGAGTGCTGGCAACAAGCCAACATTGCACAACTCAGGCTGGCACGTGCAGATTGATAGCGCCATCCTGCACAGGCGAACAATGGCGATCCCGCCACCCGTTTCTGCACTGCTGTGTCAAGACGTCTAACTCTGCCAAAATCGCGAGGGCGCTCCATTTTGGGCGAAATCACAGTGGCGAGGTGCTCGGACTCCAGGTGGGCGATTGCGTGGTCCTGACAAGTGAGGAAGAAACTTTCATGCCAGACCAGCCCCCCGGGTACAATCGCAGTAATCCTGTAGCACGCCCGCCGCATGCAAGACACCTGCGACAGTCTCGAGGTAGAGCGGAAATTATGACGGGAACTGATCTTGTTCGCTATCTCATCAGCCATAATCCGTTGTTGCCCTCCCTGAAGTGCAATGAGATCTTCGAAAAAGCTTCCCGGCGAGGTGATTAATCACTACAGTCAGCGAAGAACTGCGATGCACTTCAATCCGACCACAAGCCTTTGACCGACACTGCATCGCAGTCTTTCAGAGAAGCCAGCATTTCATCCACCTGACAAGGCGAGTGAGCACTTGCTATGTTACAACCGTGATGCCTCCTGCCACCGACTCTGGTGAAACAAGCAGAGGTGTCAGCACGTGTCGGCCTCCTTCCGGATGGAGACGTCGCATGGTCGAAGACAGACTTGGAGATCAGGGGCTTCGCACCTTTCCCCCGACATCTGTCACCAATGTACTGTGCCTCTTGCGCAGAACCAGTCCGAGGTGCAATTCTTCCAGAGCTTGCCTCTGCGTGTTTTCCTGCAGACTGCCGTTGAATATTAGACGGAACGCGACGCAGAAAGCCGGTTAAGGCCAAAGAACATGCAAGTTAGGGCGTCCTTGCACTGACCAGTGCGGGACAGCAGCGCTAAGTGTGTAACCCCCTGCCACACAACAAAAAGAAGCACTGCACCGCTGTGGGTGTGTGTGTGTGTATGTTGCAAGGGCCATACCTTTTCAATCAGGTTTCCTGCTGCCGGTCCTTGCCCCAGCCTCCTAATTATTCAATGTTTGGTACCTGTTACGACAAGCTCAGGCCGATCTAAGATGAGCAGATTCACCCTGTACAGCGGCTTGCTGCCGGAGCCTTCCCATATTTTGCAGGAATGCAGAGACTCGGCAATTAGCTCCATCCTCGACTCAGCCAACTGTCCAGTGGATCACAGCACGGACGACAAGCCGATTCCTAGTGAAACCCGGCAATTTCCCGGAGTCCAAGCTGGCAGTCCCTGTCCACTTGCCCCAGGAGACGTGAAATGGCACGTCGCGCGTGAAATTCCCTTCCTGCTTTGAGGCAGGCGGTCAAGGCCATGCCGATGGTGTCCATATCGACAGCCAGGTGGTCTGCCTTTTCAGTGAATGACAACAGGGCCAGGATGAGTGCCCATGACCGTCCATATGCGTTGCAAGCGCCCACGGCAGAGCTGTAAAGAACCGAGTCATGCAACTGCTGCTGCTGAGCGTTAGCGCAAAGAAACATAGCACTTTCCCACGAGGCTGCCGCGCCACAAGCACTGACACAAGAACTGCACGTGACCACATCGCTGCAGAGCCGTCCCTGTCCCACTTGCTCCAGGAAATCGAGTGTAGACATCCACCGCTCAGCCCTTTGACAAGCACTGATGCCTGCGTTGTAAGTAATCACATCCCTTCGAGTTTTTGTCTTTGCCACCGTCATCGTTCGCACTGCATGCTGCCATTGACAAGCTTTCTCACATACACTAATCAAGGCGTTGTAGGTTACACGGGTTGCAAACACATTTTGGTCATGAAGTTGTACCACTAGGTTCAGAGATTGCTGCCAGCGACCTTCCGCCTCAAGTGCACTGAGAACGGCATTGTAAACAATGATGTCTGCTTCTAGGTGCTGTGAGAGGAGCTGGTGCAGCAGTGCCACTGCTTGCTGCCATCGATTTGCTTTTGCACACGAGCTCATGGCAGCACTGAAAGTGATCAAGTCGGGCTGAAGCCCTTCACTTTCCACCAGTTCCAAGAGCCACAAAGCAATAGGCCAGCACGTGGCCTTCTCGCTTGCACTGATGGAAGCGTTGAAGGTTATCACATCAGGCACGATATGCAACGCCCTCATGTCCTCCAGGGGTGGAGGGAGGAAGGTTCTGCGGCTATGCAAGCTCAATGAGCAATATGAACACTTCGAGGAGAGGCGAAAGCCGATTTTAGATGGCAGTACAAGTCTGCCGGAGGGCCCTGCGCTTGATTGAATGCTATGGAGAAGGACAAAGACGAGTAAAAAGCAGCCCAAAACTGATCAAGGTTCCCGAACCCTGCTGGAAGAACACATCGTGATGGATCCATCGTTCGGGTATGTGTGGGAATGCCGCAATCCGGAAAAGATTCAACTTCAGAAGCACTCCAAAGGACGAACTCGGCAAGATGCGTCCTCTTGCAGCAATGCCAACGCCAGCTGCCAATGCCCGCATTTCTCACAGGCACTGATCGCTGCATTGAACATCACGACACTTAGACTCAGCCGAGCAGATCTGAAGTTGTTGAGGAGGTGCAAAGACCACTGCCACTGCCGCCCTTTCTCACAAGCACTGATCAGAGAGCCAGCAAGAATTGTGTCTTCTTCTAAGCTAAGCATGCGCACGTCCAAGAAAAGCTGTAAGGCCGCGTGCCAAGCTGCCATACCTGAGTCCTCGCAAGCACTCACTCCCAGACTGTACATAACTACGTCTGCTACCAAGTGCTTGTCTTTCGCAGTTGCCAGCAGGTGTAAGGCTTCAGTCCACTTCCTGAGTCCCTTGATCCCGGAGCTGTAAGTGACAATAGCGGGCCTCAGAAACAGCGAGTGCAATTGATTAAACAGAGTCGATCCAAGCTCCCAGTGACCGGCTTTGCCTGTTGCGCTAATGGCAGCATTGAAGGATACTATGCTTCGCTCCAGCTGTAGTTCCGGAAGGCACGCAAGCAAGTGCAGTGCCTGCTTCCACTGCCTTGTTGTCCCGAATCGATGTATGGCAGAATTGCAGCACTTTAATTCGGATATTGGCATGCTGGTATGATCTGGTTGCAAAAACCCATGCCAAATACGGGCCCAAAGTCTCGTGGAAAGCCATGGCAATTCCTGCTTGCGAGCCTCTATTGCCAACACTGAAACTTGTTCTCGAGTGAGTGGCAGGGCTGCGTGCAAAGCATGGAACATGAAGTGGCAGGCTGAAAGAACATCGACGATGATGCTTCTACCGCATAACTTCAGGGGTATCCTGTACCCGCCGGGCGTCAGTCATCAACTGTTTTCTGGCCTGTGTCACCAGCCAAGCGGCAGATACAAGACCAAGGCCACTGCATCCACCACCTGTGACACTGCAGCTCGAAGCGACGTACTCGCAAAACTCATGATGTAGGGCCGTAGGGTTGCGGCTGATAAGAAACCAGCCAAGGCTGGGAAGAGTAGGCGGAGGCCAAACGCCCCAAGCCTCGAGCATCGGACGACGACGACGACTACTACTGCTACTAGGCCTTGATGGTATATCTGATGCCCTCACTCTTAGGCCTTAAGCGTGTGGTGTTAGCACATTTGCCACTGCACTGCGACTGCTACTACTACCACTACCACTACGACGACGACTACTACTACTACTACTACTACTACGACGCGCGCCTGTATCAGACCTGGGGTCTTCACGTGTTTCGGTTTGGACTGGGTCATCAGATGTGAGACCCTACTGCGTTCTAGGATACTAATTAGGAAGAATGGAATGCGCAAAAACTAGTGCGTCTGACGGCGTGAAGTGCCGAAACTAGTGGCAGGGCCGAGGCATTCGTGCATAATTCAATTTGGTGTGTCAGAAATCAGGAATTAAACAATTTTCATAGGAAGCCAGAAAGGAAAAGACCTCGATTAAACATGTTTCCCATGTAAACTGTAAGGCACGGAATCTTCCTACAAGTACAATACTTCCGAAGCCCATAGCTCCAACAACCGTTGAATTCTGACACCCTGAACTGAACTGAACTATGCACGAATTCCTCGGCCCTGCCAGTTGTTTCGGCATTTGTGTCTCGTCGCTAAACGCACTAGTTTTTGCGCGTGGATCTTTAGACTTAGGGTTTAGGGTTACTAGGCGACAGAACCCTGCAAAGTACATCAAAATTGTCTGATAACTGCAGGTCAAACATGGACGCGCGTGGTTCTACTCCCACTACTGTTGCTACTGTTACTACTTCTGTTACTACTACTACTACTACTACTGTTTGTAAGCCTGTCCTCTTGAACATGAACAGCTCGTGTTGCTGGCAGCCGAGTTGCTTCTGCTGAAGTCTGCTCCAGCCTTGCCACGTAGCGCTCCAAATCCAGCTCATCGCTGTCAGACTCCTGCGCCATTGTCGCGATGCACGGCTGAAGATAACCGCTGCCTTTTTCAAAAGAGTGTGGACGGGCGTGGGGCTTGGGAGTTCTGGGTGTGGGCAGACGGAGGTGCTAGCGGTTCCGGGCTCTTGACCAGGATGCACCAGAGCGTGGTTGCTTAAGAGTTGTCGGTTTTCGGTCGTTTCCGCCACTTAGTACTCGACTGGATATAGCTTCTGCAAACAGTGGAATCTGAGAAAACAGCGGGTTGTGGGATGTTGTGGGCCCCTCCTCTGCATCCAGAGTCAGACTTCGCACCAAGAGCTCCGTCTCAGGCCCGCAGTCGTCATCATCCTCCTGTCTTCATTCCAAGGTCAGACGCAGTGGCTAGACACAGCGATATAACGACAGGCGAGGAGGTCTTTATTTGTTTTTACTCTAAACTGTAGCATTGATTTTGTGGAGTTGGCCATTCGGGTAGGTGCGAAGTTGATGCTGCGGGCCTCGGCCTGCCTGGCTTAAGGGTGAATCAGAACGGTTTGACAAACTTGCGGAGGTTTAGCATCTGTAGGATTATCTGTCCGAAGGGCGTTCGTCGAGTACCAGATGCAGCAGAAACACAATCGACATCAGCGGTACATGTTCGCTGCAGTTTGTGCGTTGGTGAAGCTAGATTTACTGGTGCAGCGCATCGAGCACGGGATTCCCCAGGCAGAAAGCTGAGCAATGGCTGCCGTTTCACTGGTTTCTGTCCTGGTGGCTTCTTGCAGCTCGAAGTCGGCTCAATATTGCCCGGGGGCAAGTGGAATCGACCTTGGAGGTGAACAAAAGACGCGGTGAAGCTTTCGTTTCAGGCCTGAAGATTAAGCCGATGATCTGCACTTCAGAACCTACCAATAGCTAGCTTCAAAGGGGCGCACATCGATGCAGCCAGCCATCACTCGCTGCTCGCGTCTGCACAAAAAGGAATCGTTTCTGAAACTTTCGCTGATCCCGTAGGCAGTCGCAAGGAAGCCTGGCACAGCGAGCGAGCCCCCACAGACCTGCGTGGAAGGGCACACCCCGCTTGGCCAAGTCCTCCTCAGCACAGACTTGTGTGGACACGAGGAGAAACAAAAACAGAGCGAGACAGAGTGCGAGAGCGGGACCGCGACGGTGAGGAACACACCCCCAACGCACATCACTCGCCAGCCCTTTCCATGTTCAAGTATCCTGCCTAAGTATCCTCCCGACCCCGCAACCCAAGTAAAACATGGCCCGAGGTGGATGTAGCTTGGGGCATGGGTCGTCCAGGGAGTACACCACACATACCGATGTACATGTATATATATATATATATCTATGTATATACACACATACACACGAACATGTAAACACACGGGTGTGTGTGTGTGTGTGTGTGTGTGTTTGAATATCGATATGATATAAGTAGAACCGCAGAACTATGTAGTATTGGTAGTAGTAGTTGTAGTAGTAGTCGAAGCCGAAGTCGAAGAAGTAGCAGTAGAAGTAGCAGTAGTAGTAGCAGGAGTAGTAGTAGCAGTAGCAGTAGCAGTAGGAGGAGGAGGAGGAGTAGCAGTAGTACAGCGTGTGGGCTAAAGAGGTCCGATACCCGACCAATCGTGCAGTCAATCTTGCTGATCGTGGTCTACAAGATTTTTGGACATTTTTGGGAAGGGGGGCAAGATTGCAGGCAAGCTTGCTTCGCTCGGAAGGGGGGGGGCCAAGAGTTCACGATACAATCTTGCCAATCTTGCGCTAGTGCGCACGATGGGGTGGGGGGGACCGCAATCTTGAAATCTTGCACCGCTTGGACCGCTCGGACCACCACTTGAACCGCTTGCGCCACTTGAGCGACTTGGGCCACTTGCACCAGTTCTCTTCGTGAAATGATGCAAGTGGCGCAAGTGGTGCAGGATTGCAAGATTTCAAGACTCGCCCCTCCCCCCCATCGTGCACACTAGCCAGATTGCAAGATTGCAAAATGAGCAACCTTACCTGCAATCTAGCCCCCCAAACCGGCAAGCAAAACAACAAGATTAGCAAAATCTTGGCCCATTGGCGACCCGCCCAAGATTGGCAAGATTTGCAACATTGACCAAGATTGGCAAAATCTTGGTCCCAAGTACCGCGCTTCGTTTCCCAGTGTAGTCGTCCCTCTGGGCCCATGGAGTTTCCTGGACTCGGGTCGGCTATCTTGGAGGGCGGGACCCCAGAGGGCGGCACTAAGGCGGTCCAACCGCCGACGAGCACCCTCCCCCCAGCTGCCCGCAGTCCCTCCATGGGGCGACAGTGTCATTTCTGCTCTTTCGTCTTCTTTTTGTTCATTTCCCTTCCCTTTACCTGCCTCCATTCATGCTTCTGTGCGGCTGGTTGCTTTCGAACCTCGGCCTGACGCTCTCGTGTTGTCGTTGTGGCCGTCATTGCTTCCTGCATCCGCTGGCGCCGTGGTTTGGGCTGCTCTATATTATTGTGCATTTTCGCTCCTGCTGCGTGGTCGTTCTCCTCCCACGGCTTCTTGTCCCCGGAGTGCGGTTGACATACTACTCGCCTCTTTCCTCTGCTATGGCTGTCATCCTCCCTTGGCTGCATGGCGGCGGCATGGTTTAGGACGTTTGTTGACCTCTCTTTCTCGTCTCCGCCTGTGTGTGCTTTCAGCCTGAGCGTTCCTGCTTTGTCCTCGGCGTGGCTTGGCGCTGTCTCTCATTCTTCGTTCCGCGCCTTTGTGCGCTACTGGCCTGTCCTGATGTGTGCCGTCTCTCCTACCTCTCGCTGCCTTCGGGCCGCGCCTCTGTGCGCTACGGGCCTGTCTTGCTGCATTCCTCCGTTGTCTTCGGCGTGGCCTTTGGCCATACATGTCTTCTCCTTCCGGTCCACGCTTTCTGCCGCTATTGTCCAGTCGTGCTGCGGCGTTCATCTCATGCTCTCGGCAGGGCCTTTGGCCGTTTCTTTTACATATTTCTCACTCCTTTGTCAGGCCGCGCCGCTGTGTGCCATTGGCCAGTCCTGCTGCGTTCCTGCTTTCTCCTCGTTGCGGGCTTTGGCCATACATATATTCTCCTTCTTTGGGCGGCGCCTCTGTGCACTATTAGCTACCTCTTTTGTTCGCGGTGTGGCCGTTTCTGCCGTTACTCCTACCTCGTGCTGCTTCTTCAGGCCTTGGCTGTGTGCGCTTTTGGCCTGTCGTGCTTGTTCGCTATTCGCCAGTTCTGCTGCCTTCCTGCTTTGTCCTCGGCGTGGCCTTTGGCCGTTTCTCCATGTTCCTTACTTGGGCCGCGCCTCCGTGTGCTATTGGCCTGTCGTGATGCGTTCCTGCTTTCTCTCCTTCTTTGGGCCGCGCCTCTGTGCGCTTTTCCCCTGTCCTGCCTGCATGTGGCCTTTTCGCCATTACTTCTACCTTCCGCTGCTTCTGCCCTTTCCCTTCAGCTCCAGCTCTTTCACCCGCGCTTGCCCCCCGGCCGGCGGCTTTTCTGGCTACTCCTCCTTGCAGCCGGCCCTTTCTCCTCCTTGTGGCCGGGCGGCGGCTTTTCTGGTTACGCCACCTTCTGCCCGGCGCTATACTCCTTAGCTCCGTGCGGCCGGCGGCGACTTTTCTGGTTACGTGCCAGCCGCCTTCCCTTTCTCCTCCATGTTGCCGGGCGGCGGCTTTCCTGGCTACGTGCCAGCCGCCTTCTGCCCGGCACTATACTCCTAGCTCCGGGGCCTTGCGGGCGGGCCGCGGCTTTTCTGGTTATGTGCCAGCTGCCTTTTGCCAAAGCCTTTCTTCGTAGCTCCTGCTCCTTTACTCGCGTTTGGGGGGCTTCTGCCTGGGCCCTTTCTCGCGGGGCGGCGGCTCAAATTCTTCGGCACGGTTTTTGGCCACGTGCCAGCTGCCTTCGCCTCTCCCTCCCTCCCTCCCTCCCTCCTCTTCCCTCCCGGCAACTTGGTCTGCATAATGCTAGAACCCCCTCTCGAACCCTTCACGGAGGGCGGCCATGACGTTATCGGAGCTGCCCTGCGATCTGGGGGGGAAGTGCGTGGGCGGCTGCAGCTACTGCTGCTAGCCACTTCCATTCCATTCCATTCCATTCCCAGTGTAGTCGTAGTCGTAGTCGTCGTAGTAGTAGTAGTAGTGGTAGTAGTACAGTAGCATAGTGGTAGTCGTAGTGGTAGTAGGTAGTAGTAGGTAGTATTAGGTTGCAGTAGGGTGCAGTAGTAGTAGTAGTAGTAGTAGTAGTGGTGGTGGTGGTGGCAGTAGTAGTAGTGGTGCAGTAATAGCAGCAGTAAAGTAGTAGTAGTACTAGTAGTACTAGTAGTACTAGCAGTACTACTAGTAGTAGTAGTAGTAGTGGTACTAGTAGGAGTAGTAGCAGGAGTAGGAGGAGGAGTAGGAGTAGGAGTAGGAGTCGTAGTCGTAGTCGTAGTAGTAGTAGTAGTAGTAGGCGCCCCCCCTACCAACCACCTCTCTGACATGCTCTTGTAGCACACATCCGTTTTACTCGGTGTTTACAGTACTTTCGCCATGTAGGAACATCTTATGAAGCTTGAAAGCTCGCCTGGGTTTTTGAAAAATCCAGGTTCCGATTCTGGAGTGGCTTTTGGGGGGAGGGGGCGGGGGAGGG
>BGNK01005553.1:0-26707 GCA_003297005.1 Symbiodinium sp. clade A Y106
GTGCGGGTGCGCGTGCGTGTGCGTGTGCGTGTGCGTGTGGGTGTGCGTGTGCATGTGCGTGTGCGTGTGCGTGTGCGCGTGCGCGTGCGTGTGCGCATGCTCACTGTCCAGCCTTCTGCTTGCCTGATATACATTCTGGTTTACAAGTTAGCGGGTTGTAGCATCCGATTGGGACATAGGGGGCTTAGCTTGATCGAAAGCAAAGAAATCAATGGCGTGAAGACTGTCAACGGCCGTGCTCGCGCAAGGCAAGACAGAAACAGAGGTTATGCGAAGGGCCATGTGACAGTTGAATCACGCAAAGTCGCGACGGTGCAAGCAATGCTGGGAGGATGAGAGTTTGTCATGTCGGGACAGCTCATCACCGAACGCAGAAACTTTGGGACTTGCCTGGAAGGCCATAACAACTATGTACAGGATGCTGCCAATTGAAGAGCCTCATGAAATTGACAAATCCGTTCAAGCTTTGCCAGACTGGCTTTGTCATGATTCCTCGGCTGAGAAGCAGCCTCGAAGAGGTGATGCAAGAGGTGCGAGCAACAAAGGTGCACAAGCAGTCAGAAGGTGGAACACACCCACAGGACCGTCGGCAAATGATCCATTCGCGTTGTAGAGTCCCGCAGTAGCAGCTGCTTCTCTAACGACGCTACAAAGGGCATCGGTGCGGCCGAAGAGCAACTCTCAAGCCAGACGAGGCAGTGAGGCAATGCATCGACACAAACGGGCTTTGAGTGTCGCAAAACCTGCCGACTCCAGCCTGTCTCTAGGCTGCTTTTTCTACTACAGTAACCTGCCTGCACTCATCTCAGTGGGTTCAGGCACATGGCCCGGACTGCGCATCTCGTCGACGGGCGCAAAGTTGTGCAATAAGTCGCTAGAGTCACTTGCACAGGCTACGGTGTACTACGGCTGCATGCTTGTTGAAGCTAGACCCTGTCTCTGCTGGAGCATTGCGGCTGGTTTGTCGTTGAACATGTTTTATTCGACGTTGACTGACTGCGGCGTGAGGAAATGGCAGCGGCACAGCTGAAGGTGGACCCCGACAAGCTACCTCCAGGAACATCAATGTACCAGCTGACCTGCGAAGACAGTTGAAGTCACAGTCAGGCAGCAGGAATCATTTAGGTACCATGACAAGACCGGCTTACAGGGACCAGCAGCACAACCAACTTTTCGACGACGGTGGATAAGTGCTGGTTGTCGTGCCCTGCCACTCCAAGTCCACCTGGACCACCATCGTTAAGTGGTCGGCTTTCCACTTCACTCTGCACCTATTCGCCCGTGTATTTCCGAGCGCTTGCTACGGCCCAGCTGCTGTCCTGCTGTCACGTGGCTCCTGTGCGGACAGGTCCAGCATCCTTGAAGTTGGTGCCTCAGTCCGACAACGCATTTCTGCAAAGCTTTGCTATTGGAGGCGGCTGGTGATGGCGATGGCTCGCGATGACTCAATGCTCATCCAGCCACCACCAAGCCGACTGCCCAGTGTCATGCCGAACATCTCTCAGGCGCACGGCCGCACCTCGGACAGGCACGTTACATTCTCAAGACTTGGACAGCCGCCTCGAGCTTCAATTCCCAACAGTGGTATGCGCATGAGTCAGTGCTGTCGTGTCTATGCACATGCAGTCTGCCTGGTGCGATAGCCGTCACGCTATCAGGTACTCCGATGAAGAGAGGTCACGAGTCATGCCTGCAAGAGTGTCTACACAAGGTATTGCGGCTCTGCAGGATGCGCAATCTTCTACCGCGGCAAGTGGCAGAATCCTTACGTAAAAACACATGCCTACATTCCTAAATTTCCCGACACTGCAGTGCACTAAAGACCAGAGGTTTCACAGAATCTACAAGCGGCTGATGTCTTTTGATGACTGCTTTTGGCTTCGTAACTTGGCGTGAAACGCGAACGTGATGTGACATGAACTCAGCGCCTCGCCATGGCTCTCTCTGTATTCCTTACAAACCTTCAATCATCAAGTCCCCACGGCGGGGGTAGCGGCGTACAGCGAGTAAGTTGGACAAAAGACATGCGACCGCAGTCGACTGACAACGATTCTCTCGTAGAGCTCATCTGAATGGCGGCGGGCATTGATTGGCTTTGCACCACACCTGCCGTTTTTGCGTGAACTTCCATGGCACCCCTCAATGACGCTCGTGGGTCTTCCTCAGCCGCTGCGGTCATTCAGCCGATTTAGGGTCCTGGCGCTGCCCAAGAATCTGTTTAGTCAGATGCAGCTGGCAACTTCTGAAGCTGTCCTTCCGGGGCATGAAAGGCGTAGCGGCCCAGGGATTGAGGGGATGCTCCATCGTGCCTCCGAAAAAGACTGACGGTTTTCCATATCAACACGACTGTTAAAAGGCTTCCTGGGCGCGCCTCCTTTGATGTCACACTCCTCCTGAGCAGACTGTAGCAAACCTGATGCGGCGAGAAGGATAACAGAGATTCAACTTGACGGAGTTCGCGCGCGAAATCGGTGGCATGCAAGCCCCCCAAGCTACATATCAAATTTGACAGCCACTTTGCTAGTGCCGTCTACCGCGCCACGCGTGAAGCGGTAATTTCTTGCACCCTCGGCCCAAGCCTTTTGCTGCGCTGAGAGATCCCAATGCCTCACAAGCACTGCACACCACGTCAAGCGAGATAAATCGTGGCCAAAAGGCGTTCAAGCATGCTGGAACCATTGTCCGATCACCAGACCACACTGCGATGATCTCACCCAAGTGGAAGAACCAAAGCCGCCCCGACTATTGAAATACTGAACATCCTGCAGCATCTGATGCTATATCGATCTACATCGCTTGCTGCGGCCTAGCAGACCTCAAAGATTCCTTTCCGAGCACCTTGAAGGCATAGAAGTCCTCGTCGCAAGTGGCATCCTTGTCGATGCTGCATTTGCTGGACCTCGGACATGCCCCATTCAGTTCCTTCTTCCTCCTTCCTTCTGGAGACCTCGCCCTGAAATTCCATCTGTGTTGGCCGCGGCCGGTTTGATGCACACTGGAGCTTCCGGCTGTCCAGTATACTACATGACCACTGCCACTTTTTCAACTGTGCTGACGTCCCCAATGCGGCCTGTCATGTGCTCCAACGCTTTGTCACAGGTTTGCGCTGCGAAACAAGCTCTTGCGCGCCAGAAAAAATGGCGACCAAATGTGACAGCGACATGAGAAGACTGAGCGGCCGCAAACGTGTTGCGAACGGCTGAGAGAGAGGCATTTTGAAGCTTGCATAGTAAGCCTGGCACAGAAGCAAGCCGCTCAAAGCCAAATAGGCAACAAGTGTCGGCGGTCCACAAACTCAAATCTGTGAAACTGCAAGTAAAGCGGCGTGAGCCGTCGCTCCTTACAGTGCTATTCCGAGGTCCTAGCCTCGTGTCATTGCATACACCGAACGGTCACGCATGCCTGTGACAGCTTGTTGTAGGCAGAGTTCATCAGCTGGGAACACCTGGCCATCGCTGTACCATGGATGCCTAGAAAATTTCCTACTTGACATTAAGCCGACTGCCGGCTCTTTGCTTTTCTCACTGATGGATTCAAGGCACTCCGTTCCACAAACCAGCGTTTCAGCGCTTCTATGCGAACGTGAGAAAAAGACACTCGATAACGGTAGTCCACCTGCTTTTCTGGATCCGCATGGACCGCCGCTCACAAATCCAAAGTTCTTGCGGCAAGGAGCCCCCAGAAGATGCCGAAGCACTGCCACATCGCATTCGCCGCCTGACGTTATAACATGGGCTTCTCAAAGATGAAAGATGCACGTAGATCTGTTTGTCTCAACAGGTGTCTTGCGGGATGGAGACTCCGGTGCAACGGCAACACGCCAAGCCACCACACATTTCAGAAATACACCCATCTGCCTCTGCGATGGCTGCTGTTACCTGGGGCGATTGCACCAAACAGCTTGATAATGTCACTGCAGTAGACTTTAAGGTCTGGAGATAGAGTCAGGTCACTTGAACATGCTTCTGCAACCTTCGAGATTCAAGACGCCTGAAGCATTCTATCATTCTATCCTTCTATCCAAACCAAGGTCCGTGCACTGCCAGTTTGCATCGAAGCTTATGGGCCGCAAAGGCTAACTTTATGACTTTGAACTCCTGTTCCCCTAACTCCACTGACTGCACTGGCTTGGTGATGCACTGGCGATTTCGGACCAAAAACATCAACTCAAGATGAAGAACGAAAATCATGCCCGTTTGCAAAGACACCTTCTCGAGCGATTTGATGCTGTTCTGCGCGCACTCGCGCTGGGCGGTCTTGTTGGTGAGCCTCAAGTCACGGTAATTAGCGAGAAAATCACATCTCGAGGCTCACAGCGTAAACGTGTCTTGCCGACAGCATACAGTGACGGAAGGAATGAAAGCGACATAAACTCCCTGACTGTGACAATCAAGCAACGAAGGCCAAGATGCTGTTGCTTTGATACAACGTGCGCCTACCAGAATATCTATGCACAGAATGCTCACATTGTCACATCATCCGCAGGATGCTGACAGTGTTGCTCGATCTGGTCTATTCCTCTGGGTATGAAGCAAAACTCTGGACTCTAGACCGTAATCATTCCAGAAGGCTGCGTGTCTCTGAGTAAGGCTGCCCGATCGGATGCTCCACTGCAAGAGTGGAGTCGATGATTTACGGTGGCATTTCCCCCCTCTGCATAATTACAGGGACGACCTGGACACTAGTACGTGCCGCTGTGCCACGACTCGAAGCAATAGATCTTGGAGTTTGAGAGATCGGAAAAGACCTGGCAGAATGGAAGGCCGCTGATGGTACCCAACCACAGACAAGTCGCGGGCAGCACTTCGGAGGAAGCACATGCTGCATCTGTCGAGAAGCCTTCGTGATGTCCCCAAGCAACTGCGCGTAGTTGGCCGAGCAACCCGCCTTGGCCTCGGCGTCGGCAAGCAATGGGAAACCCTGACACAGAGAGCATAGCTTGAGGCTGCCACGACCACCTCACCACTGCTGTCATTCCTATGCGATGGATTGGAATGCAATGTCTGCTGCATCTGGAACTTCATCTCTCGAGGCAGGGCGGGCCAAAGGGCCAAGTTGAAGACTGAAGGAGGTACTTGTTGTGGCTCTTGCACTCTGACTCCACGACCGAGGGTGCGCAAGGAGGCAAGGCCGCAGGTCGGGCCACTGCCTGTCTTCTCTTGGCATCGACCCAAACTGCCCAAGCGAACTGGCATCCTTTTCTTGGCGGGACACGCCTTCCATCATTCGACAACCATGCGCATATGGTGGCGTATGATGTATGAAAGACCAGGAGGGTCAAAGAGCGCTTGCCACTGGCCAAGAAGGCATTCTTATCGTTCTTATCAGCAGAATGCCTTCGCGATTTTGCACACACATACAAGAGCGGAGCATGCTTCAAGAAGCAACTTGACTTGCTAAGCTAAGCCACCCCACATACACACGCGGACAGAGATACTTCACCCATAGGACCAGACACAAACAATAAACATTGAAGGCGTACACGAACCCACCAGTGACCACTCGCAGCGAAAAGGAGTTTCTTCAAACATGCCTGCCGAAACGCAAAGTTGGTCGGGCGGCTGTCCTTGCCATGAGGTCCTCGATTACTGGGAACCTCGTCACCAAGCGGAGGAGCTGCCAGGGATGACAAACACGCAAAGCTTGCCCTCCTTGTCATAAATGTTTCTTCAGCCAATGTCCGAATTCAAGCACTACGTGTGCATAGCGAGGCGACCTCTTGCAGCGGTTCGGCGTGCAAGCACAGAAGTGTCGTGATTGATAAAAGTGGCTGGTACTCCGCGGCTGCCCAAGCGAAGGTCAACACCTCGGTTGGAATCTTCGAGGGCGTTCTCCAATACCACCATCCAAAGTCGCCGGATGCCCTGAACCTTCCCCACAAACGAAACATGCGAAAGAAGTCTGAGCAGCTAGTGCTCAAAGCCCTTGATCACTTGATTTTGCCACGAGCTGCGCTAGAGAGCGAATGTGATCATTGTTTTCAGACAAAGGAAACAAGGCGCGCGGCCGACCGATCCAAAAGCGAACTGCCCAGAGAAGGTGGTAAAGAGCGGCCACCACACCCCTCGGGCAGCCGCAAAGAAAAGCCAGCACTGGCGCGAGCCACAGTTTTCCAGGCTGCCCCGTGATACAGAAGCACGGTCGCCGCGCAGCCGATACCCGCATTCCCCAATCGTGGTGACGAAGGGGTGGAAAGGGGGCAAGCCAAAGCTGCGTGACACCGGGGGATTGCACTAAGGTCAAAGGCATCAAGGAGGCTCACTTTTGAGGAGCAGCTGGGCTCCTGGATTACAACTCCGACCGCATGGTGTTTAAACAGAAGGTGAGTGAGGACAGTGAGGACCATAAGCAGCAGCAAAAGCCAGCACTGCCCAACCAAACCTGCACTCCATGGTGTACGTGTCTGAGAAGAAACTAGGTTCCCTTCCCTGCTGGCACCCTCTGTATCACAGACCACCTGTCCGCCTTTTAGGCGATCCCCGTACCTTTGCTCTCTGCACCCCACAGGCTCCACGCACCCAACTTTTGCGACGTCCAACCGTCGTTGCATCGCGACAGCTCCTGTAAGGCCACCACTGCGTTTGGTGGAGGCACTGCTTTGCATCCCTCTTCCAAAACCCCAGTCAAGTCGGCGATATCACATCCACCAACATTCCACCCATAAACTGTTAACTGAAAATTAAGCAAGGCCCCGCTCATCTGTACGACGGCCAGGCTGCGAAATTTTCCTTGTCCCTTGCCCCAGCACCACTCTCCGGCGCCGGGGCAGCCAGGTCAGGCTTGCAGCGGGGCCTGGGGGGGATCCCCCAAGCCCGGGTTGGGACACTCGCTCCTTGTCCTCGTCCGTCAGCCACCCAACCATAAGCACCTGTCTTTTCCCAGGATCCTGAGGACTCGCCGACTCCACGACGGGTGGCCTCGTGATGGACTCCCGTGGCGTATTTGACGCCATGACGAGAAACATGGGCTTCGTTCCTCCGGCGCGGGCTACGAACCAGTGCTGTTCAGCAGGCGCTTCAGCTGAAGACCCAGCTGCGATGGGTCAATGGACTTGCCATGTTGGCTGACGGGGCCTCACCAAAGCTGGCAACAAGAAAGACCTTCTCAACTTCTTCGTGAACCGTCAAAGGCGGAGCATCATCCATGATGAATCCTTTACTGCCGGAAAGAAGATCCACAAGGCAGCACTTCAGTGGCGGCTGGCCGAGCAGACGAACCTGTTTGTAGCTAAACTGCAGCAGTTCGCTGTAGAGAACCACCTTGCCTGGTTCCTGGGTGAGCCTGAAGAGCCCGCGAGCCAGACGAAGACTTACTGCAAAACCTCAGGGGTTTTATAGCCATGTCAGGACGCAGGGAGTCTAGTTCTCTGTGAAGCTTCGCAAGAGTCTTGAGCGCAGCTCTGACTGAGTGAGACCTGAACGCAGGGTTTGGGCTCTCGAGAACAAAAGAGCCGCTGGCACGTCATTAGCAGCAGGGCGGCTTGCCTTTGCGAGGATTATCCCGCTTTCACCTGGCGTTGCAGGATGGTTGCTACGACTACTGGGTGGCCTTCACTTTGCAGAGAGTGGTACTTATGCACTTTTGTGTTGTCCCAGTCATGCCCTGACAGCACGATGTGCCGTAACCGGGGACTTCTTCGGTCGGTTGCCTTGAGAGGCATCGGACCAAACAACAGCAGCCACATCGGTCCACTCTTTCCGTCAGGTCGGGAAGAGCACTTCTGGGTGGACTCCTTTTTCACTTCCCTGACGAGCTTATTCACGGTCTCGAGGGTCTTGACCGTGGCCATCGGCACTTCGGAGAGAAGTAGGGAGACCTCCGCTTGATGATGCGGGCCAGTCTGTGAGGCTTTCCAGGAGATCATTCCCAAGGCGCCTCTGAGGCTAGAGACCTCACGCGATGTGAGGACTCTTCTCCTGCCTTGCTCGTTCCTTGGAGATGGGTATCTCCTCCAGCCAACGGTCCACATAGTCCGTTTGGTCCACATAGATCCCGTCCGCTTCCTCTCGCACCACTTTCCGAACTTAAACTGAGCTTGCAACGCTTGCTTCGCCTGCTCATACTTCGGGTGGTTCTCCTTGCCACAGATTAGGAAATCGTCCACGTGGATTCCGCGAGGGCGATAAGCTCGCGGGTCTGGTCATCGTAGAGGCAGAAGAGGTATCTGACGGCCTTGGTCTGTGTCCAACCTCCAACAAGAAGCGACTGGACCACCGACTCATGCCACTTCCTCGGCGCATGAACCAGGCCGTAGAAGGCTTTCGTGAGCTTGAGCACTGTCTCGTCACCGCCTTCCGCCTCAAACAAAGCGGACAACTCTGCCGGAGCCCACACGTAGAGCTCCTCGTCTTCCAAGCTCGATGAGGTCTGGAGGAAAGCGGAGGTTACATCGCCAGACTCAAGCTTGAAGCCTCGATTGGCCGCCGCTGTCAGCAAAGTGTAGCGGCCGGTTCTGCTCAAGGTGGGCGCGGCAGTCCGCACCGTGGCCGAGTTGTGCTGCTGGAAGCCCAACACCACTAAACGTGCCTTGGCCGTGCTGTTCTTTCGAGTCAGAACCCATCTCCAGCTCAGACTGGGATAGCGCTCGGACAGCGGCCGAGGTGAGTACGTTGTTCAACTCAACCGCCTGGCCTCGTCAAACTCAAACTTCTCCTCCTGGCTCAAGCGCTGCCATGAGACTTCCTTAGACTTTTCCGCCATCTTCTGTGACAACCAAATTGCGGACCGCTTGGGCTTCTTCAGAAGCCGCTTCAAGTCCTTCTCGGTAACCTCGATAGAGCAGGCCACCATCAGAGAATCTTTCGCCTTCTTGCTGGGCCGGTCGTCCGCTGCCTTGCGCTTTCGCCCCGGAGGCTCCGGCAGTAACTCTTCCTCTGACGAAGAACTGCTGCTATCGCTGCTTGAGCTCTCGTAAGACTCGTAAGTAGCCGATCTCGCAGCCTCCTCTTCAAGCTCAGCAGGCAAGGGAACACGGGCAGCAGGTTGCCCAGGTGTGCCTGGAACCATTACTGGAGTCCAGGAGCTTTCACAGGCCTGGCGTAGAAGAAGAAGAAGTCGGCTGAGACTCCCTCGACGCTGCCGCTTCAGGAACCGCCACCGAAGAACCACCAGGAGCTACACCTGATTTCAGTTCGAAGTGTGTCTCCCCGGTCCAGCGTTCCAAAAGTCCCCGGTTTGGCTTCGCCTCCGAGCAATATTCGTCCTCGATCGTCTGCTGCTTCACAGAGCCGGAGTCCTTCACGAAAGTCCGGCGCCTGCCGGTAAAGTCAGAGTCCTTCACGGGGCACTCTTGTACCTTGTCCAGCGTGAACAGAGTCAGCCGCGTAGTGTTGTGAACGCGGACCAGGGTGTCTCTTCGAAACTCCCACTTGTCTCGTCCCAGCTTGCGGCGAGACTGCGCGGGCTCCATGCGAACTTCAGCAGGTGCGACATCCTCTTCCAGAGCTTGCCCAGATGTCTCCTGGGTAGCGTCCAAGTAGTGACGGCCAGAGTAGCCACGAAGCAAAGTCCCAAGGTTCACAGGATTCCGGATCACCGACATCCCCTTGGTTGCATTCGCCAGCTCCTCTCGGGTCGAACACGGCCGAACCTGGTTAGTCTTCGCTCTGATGATTGTCGCGCCTGTCGCGGCCCAGATTGTCGAAGCCTCTTGAAGCAAGACACGCAGCGGGCCCGTCCAGGAGCCCTTTCCTTGACGAAGTCGCTGTCTCCAAAGCATGATCAGGCCACCCGGGCTGTGCTGCTCAGCCTTCTGGCGCACGGCATATATTCAGCCGTGAGAGCTTCTCCGCGGAGGCCCGCCTTGACAAAGGCCGGCTTGGCCTTTTCACGAAGTTCACGAAGCGCCAGGACTCGGGAGAAAGCACGTTTGGGATTGATGCCGTCGGGCACGGACTCAACCATCCTTCTGCCATCCACCGGCCCACTGGAAAGGGGAGAACCCACTAGAGTTAATCGAGGAGTTCGCGCCATGGCACGCCAAGGCGAAGGTTTCCTCGACAGTCACGCGCTTAAGCGTCTGGATCCGGCGCTCTTCGTGACCCAACAGCCAGCGCGCTTCCCCCGGCGCTAGCAGAAGTCCAACGCCTGATCGGCCAAGGAAGTCAGAGAACTCAGAGCTCGAGAAGTACAGCGCACTATCCGCAATCACCCAAGTAGGTGCCGGATTCACCGCCATCCACCTTGAAATGATTGCCGACCTGATGTCGCCGGTTGACGGCTCCCAGCTCTCTGCTGCCGGATAGGACTTGAGATGTCTGACCATGCATAGTGGCATAGCCGACGGGCGCGGTCTTGCGTCAAGAGAAACTTCCCTTTTCTTCGTGAACCATCTACCTCAAACTCGTGCTCAAAGACATCCACGCCGAGATATTCCCAAAGTGTTGGAGGTTCTTCTGTTGAAGCTGGGGGCGCGAGAGTAATACGACGGGACTCTTCACAATCAGCACAACGAAGTTCTCTAGCTAGCTCAACGGCCCATTTCGCAGCCTTGCGGTTTTCGAGCAAACGTGCCAAGGACTCAAAGCTAGAGTGGCCAGCTGCCCTATGCCCTCAGCATCTGTGCCTTCACATCGTCGAGCTTCTTGCCAGTGGGTCGTTCCAGCGGCAACGAGGTTCTTTGCAAGGCGAGCGAGCACCTCACCCTCGGCATCACACTCCCGCGCCTCAGCATCGCTGCGGCATTGGAGTTCTGGATCGCTGTGGCATTGGAGTTCCGGATCGCTGTGGCATTGGAGTTCTGGATCGCTGTGGCATTGGAGTTCTGGATCGCTGCGGCATTGGAGTTCTGGATCGCTGTGGCATTGGAGTTCTGGATCGCGCCATCAAAGTACTTCTCGACCTCCTCCCGAAGAAGGCCCCGGCGCGATTTCACTTCCCACATCACAGCGGTCACCACATCATGGATCATCCCCTTCGGCATGACCGGAACATTGAGCTCCTCCTCGTGCCATTTGTGTCCCGGGCATTTCCGATGCTGCAGTTTGTAGTACAGCTGTTTGGCGTTCGTCAAGATTTTCCATGTAGTCGAGGAGGGCCCAGCCTTTCCATGTTCATAAAAGCATTGGCTCACATAGCACTCGTGAAGGTCCATGCCCATGTCCCGGGCCGTCTTGATGATCCTTTCTATGCCACGGCGGTGCCAGCCAGCAGAAGCATCTGATCGCCACTGCCACGCAAACAGCTTCCCCCTTCGCAGCCGGTCCACCACAGCCTCGGCCAGCATCTCAGCACCAAGTAAATCACGGCGCCGAGCTCGATCAAAGTTCCTCCATTGCCCGGGAGATCCACCCCAGGCGTGTTTCCGCAACCTGTGGTCTGGAACACCAATCCACACCAACTCGGGAACTGCCATCTCGATCTTCTTCACGATTGTTTTCACATCCTGTGGGGGCTTGTCAGGTAGCCGTCCGCAGCCGCCGAGGTTTCGCAAAGGAGGCCTTCATCACGAAGGCCGACAAAATGCCGCCACCAATCTCGAGCACATCAAGTGAATTCGTGGTCAACGCCACGAACGACGAAGCTATACAAAGAGCGCTAGCCATGAACCCCTTCGATTCATGAAGCGTGCGTCTCCGGCATGCTAGGGTAAGATCCTTGCGCTCCGGGAGGCCATCCAGGTTGGGCCCATCCCCAGGCCCACGTCGTGCCCCGTCGTGTATCCTCGGCCCTCCCGGCGGGCTGTTGCCCGGATTTCATGTTGTCCCACTGCGCATCTTCGGGGTCGGAGGAATCTCCGCCTTGTCTGGGCCCATCGTCTTCTTGAGAGGGATCGGTCGGCCCGCCATGTACGCTCCCTTCCACATGTGCTCCTTTGCATGGCCACCCAGTCAGGCGGGGATCCTCCAAGGGGGCCGCTTGCTTCTCCATGTGGCAACAGAGAAAGAGAGCGAATGCGGTGATCGGCCAAGCGAAGCCGAAGCGATCTGATCCGATGAGGCAACGACGGAACAACTTGATCGTGGGGCCCAATAGTGAAAACCATCACACTCGACACTCCACTCACACATGCGGCATGATCATGGATGTCACCTCGGTCCCGGAAACACTCACGTACATGCTGGCGCTGCGCTGGTTGCTGTTCACAAAGTTCGTGAGAAAGTTGCGGTAAATCAAGGGGCGGTGCACTCCGGTCACTGACACGCTAATGGAACTGAACACATGGCACAGACCCTGGCAAACAGACTGCGCAACTGGCTTCCACTAAACTGCCTCGCTCTCTGCTCGCCCGTCTCTGTTTTCCCGGGTCGACCCTGGGCTCGGCATCGATCTCGTGGTCGGCGCCCCTCTTTGAGGCGAGGGCTTCCACGGCCCCCGATGAGGAGAAAAGCTCCATACGGCGAGCGGCTTCACCCGGAGCTGAACACCGTACTGCTCCTCGGCCTTCTCTTTAAGGATCGTCAAATTGGTGGGTTGGCCATCGGGTCCAACACCAGATGTCCCGTCCGGGTCCTTTGCAAAGGCGCACTCATGATCTGCCCGGTCGGTGCCTGAAGGAACAGGTTCAGGTGCTCATACGAAATGCAGGCTCGGTGCTCATGGAGAATTAGACCAGCAACGGGTATCGTCGGAGTGTCGCGTCGTCGATCTGTCGTCCCCGTCCAAGACGTAGAAGGAAATCTCCCCGAAGGCCGTGCCACCAAGGTCCACGCGGCTCATTCTGCAGCAAGCGTTGGAGGGTCGGTCCAGGCTCGCCCGACCACCACAAAGGCCCCGTGTACATCACACCCACGGTCTGCAGCATCATGGCCATGTGCACCCAGGTCAGTGCCGTCGGTGTCGTCGAGGTTGGCATTGTCCCGAATCGCGGAAAGACCTTGGAGGAGGCATCTTTCCCATGTCCCTGGATCGTTTGAGCGACTGCTGAAGTTCTGTGAAGCACTCGTCCTCCCGCACCAGGAATTCCGGGATCGTCTCGTGCTCCTTGCGGCGAAAAGTGTTCCACCGCTCAAGCTTGGCACAGCAGTCCGGCACAGGCAAAGTCTGGAGCGGACTGCCCCGGAGAAGGGCCAGCAACTTCTCAAGCCCATCGGCCCTGCAGTACTCAACTGGGTCCAGGTGACGCACCACACTCTTAGCAGGCCCCGTCAACCTAGCCCACACACGGGCCGCGGCACCGGCCTTCTCGGATTCCTCGAGGGTAAGAACATACCATCTACAGGAGGTTTCGAAGGCCTGGTAAGTTGCTGTGTCCCCATTCCAGGAAGGTGCTTCCCGGTCGCTTCCACTAGCCTGGGCAGACATCTCTCTGTTATTGGCAAAGATCGAGTTCACCAGCAGCCGCACGACAGCCGCTCCGCTGCCATGAAATCCTCGCAAAGGAAAGCCGGGCACTAGGCCCTGCTGCTGATGACGTGCCAGCGGCTCTTTTGTTCTCGAGAGCCCAAACCCTGCGTTCAGGTCTCATTCAGTCACAGCTGCGCTCAAAACTCTTGCGAAACCTCACAGAGAACTAGACTCCCTGCGTCCTGACACCAGGAAGTTGGCCTCGAAGGCTCGTCTTTTCCTCGCTTCGCGGCTATCTCTACACCAGATACCCCACCAGGAGGTGGCCCTGTTGTTGTTGCCACGGCTGCCGGCAGCCCGGCATCCAAGCCATCAAAATGGCTGTTTAGGGCTCGCTGCCCACGACGGCATCCGCGCCATGGCACCTTTCAAAAAGTTTAGAGGAAGTGCTCTACGGCGCGGGACTTACCGTAATCCTCCCGCACGAGGTTTGGGAACCGGACACCCTCCACCCACCGGGGGATCGCACTATCGAACAGCGGACGGCTGACTAGGCGTGGCCATATGGCTATTCTGTCTGGGACTTAGGTGGCTAGCATGCTGAAGGACCTACTGTAGCAAAGCACCACGTGGATTGTGTGCTGCCTGTCACTTTCCCGCAAGTACTTTGGCATGCTGCTTTGGGCATGCCGTGCCCCAAGATATGCTGGTTCTAAGCATTCTGGCTGCCCGCTGTTCCATGACTTCTTTGCCGCAGGGGCTCGGAGCTCAAGTACTGCAAGGAGCCATTAGTGCCGCGTTGCATTCCTCGGCTTCAGGAAGGGAGTAGGCAAAGGTACTTCCCCAACCGCGTTCTATGAAGCAGCATGCTCTGCAGCAGTGATTTCCGCTGTCACTGAGATGCCACACGCCACGCGGCAACAAGGACATGAGTTGGACATGACAGTAGCTGCAAGAAAGCAGCTCATGTTCAAGTCGGCTGTCATGGGCTCACCATCAGTAAAGGCCACCCTGGGATTCTAGTCGCTGACTGTTTGTGACAGCTTCACATAGAATTAGACTACCAACAAGGAGAGGCACTTCGAGTAGCCGTCCAGCACAGGCCAAGCCCAAGTCGAGTATTTCTGAGCTCAGGTCACAGGTGCGACGAGAATGCACGGCTGCAACGAATCCGAGCTTTGTTGGCTGTTGCGCTATTTCCATGGACCTGGAGGTGCAGCAAGACGTTTTGGGCGAGAGTGGCCTCGCAGTGTTCACATCGCCCTTCGAACGGTGAATGCAGAAATGATTGAAGACATGGATGTTTGAACTTTTGCTCGATCTGTTGCGTACTTAAGCATCAAGCACACAAATCATGAAAGTGTTCAGCCCCTGTCCCAGCATAGCTTCGGCATCTAGATCCTCGGACGGTGCCTTCGAGGCATTGGAAGGCCGCGTATCAATGTCCACAGCCGAGCTGTTGTCCTCGTGAAGCCCTACGTCACAGAGGAAGGGAGGGAGGGAGGGAAGGAGAGAGGGAGAGGGGGAGGGAGAGAGAGAGAGAGAGAGAGAGGAAGCCGACACTGTCGGAACTCGTGAGTGCCCTTCCCCAATCGGGCAGCAGGAAAACATGAACTACAGCAGCAGCATCCCCAACCCTAAGGCACATACCTCAAATGGTGAAGAGATCCAGGACTGAACAGCAAAGCGAGCAGAGCAGGTATTACGCGATAAACTTGAAAACAGTGGGATGGGGTGAGGGTTTCAGTGTCAGGCTAAGGCATCCTGAAACACTCTCTTGTGTTCGTGCCAGTTTGTGGCCATGGTCGGCTTAAGTCTGCCAAGATGCCCGCCCTTGCAGCAACAACGGCACCACCTGTGTCTGTGCATGCAAGCTGGGAGGCATCGATTCAGGGAACAGGGCGGCTTTAACATGTTCTCCTTGGCGCGTCATGCCTAGGGCTCTTGGGCTTGGGGCCTACAGCTTCACAGCACAACTTCTGCACGCCCCACCTCGCCCAGTACCTTCCGCAGTTCAGTGCCCATTTCCGACCTTGCTACGACGCACGGCCGAGGTACCACATCTCTGTGCCGCCCCGCTGGAGCTGGGTCATATGTGAAAGGTCCGCTGGGTATAGCGAGTCCGAAAGCGGCCGTAGTGGAAAATCACGGCGGAAGCGCAGTGGCTCCGCCGGGGCCGGCAGCGCCCACTTCAGGAGGCGTTGCTAAGCCATCCTGAATGAAGTTACTACGTTGTCGTGCTACAGAAAAGCTTTGTTCTCGAGATTACTGCATCGTAAACCCCTGGTGCGGCGTGCGGTGCAGCCAACGTCGGGTCTGGTCCGAAAAGGCCTTCCCGCTTGAAGGTCTGTCTTGTGCACACCAAGATGTACCAAGTTTTTTGACGGAGGGGCTGCGAAGAACCCTCGAGGAGGTGGAGGCCTGATGGGGGACGAACGGGACGGGCCTCCTGACACCGCGGCCAAGTTTCTAAAGGCGGGCTGTTGGGGTTATCAAACAAAGTCGAGTTTGTCAAGCGAAGCGACACAAGCTCGGCAGCTCCGTGCTTGCAAGAACCTGCTCCTTCCCTCTGCTTTCGAGATCACGCGCTGCCAATATCGCAGCTCGGACAAGCTTCGTCTGCGTGCAAGGGGCAAGGTCTCGTCCTCACTGGTCTTGTTGGATACCTTGGCTCTGCTTCGGCCGTTTCGCTCGGATAGCCACTGTAAGGCACCAATCTGGTACAGCAGCCGCTGCTTTGAAAAGGCAACGCCGCGAAACTGCAGCACCACGACGTAGCTTGACAAGATCATGCTAAAGTCTGTCCCGAAAATAAATGTCGCTAACTTCAGCGATGGCGACACACTCATGACCGCATCACGGCACAACTTTAGCCACGCGCTATCGTCAGGCTTGTCCTCCGAGCCACTGTCAGCGCAAGGCGCTTCAAAAGTTCTGTCCCCTGGCGCACACGACGTTCAAGACGGTTTCTCTGGAAAGGGCAGCTTGTCTGACGAAAGGTCGGCGAACTCCGCCCTTTGTCTGACGAAAGGTCTTCCTCAAACTAGGCTCCCGGCTACATGCTCCAACTGGTCAGCTGCCGTGTGAAGCGGAGCCACTACCGTGTCCTGTCAGCAACGGCGATTGTCACAGTTGGGCTAGCATGCTTTGGATTATTTCAGTAGGTTCCTACACTTCCCTCTTTGCTATGCAAAAATCTGCAAAACACATGCACAGACAAACACACATATGACATATCATATCATATCATATCATACACTCATACACTCACTCACCCACATGATTGGATCGGCGCTCAGCCACAGCCTGATGCCAAATAGGTTGCAGCGCCGTGGCAAAATTCAAGCCGAACTAATGGACTCCAAGCTCGCAGCTCAGACTCTACAGAAGGCCGGATCGCAAAACCGTGGAGGCCGTCGGTCCTGGAAAGGACTCGCCTGCCAGACCAGTCCAAATTGGTGCAACCGACACGACTCCACGACTCCCTCTTAAAGTCATCGGCGATCTGCAATTCCCTAAAGCCTAAAGCTGCTGATGGACCACTCGCTGTGCACATACCGTGCATCCCCAGGCCTCCAGCGACTCCAGCGGCGGCGGCGGGGCCACCTGACCGACCTCCAGAGCTGGCGAAACGACGAGGCGGAAGCAGTCAGAAGTGGAAGCAACAGGAAAGCGGGATCCTCTCCTACAAGCGTTGCGGCGTTGTGGGATGGGACGTATCGCTCTGACACGTTGCATGCCTGGCTCTTACCACCAAAGGGCAGCGGAGACCCTCAAGGAACCTCCGACGCAATGGCGGCAAGCGGCAGAAGCCAAAGGCGGAGCATGGTGTGCGCCTGCTAAATGACTGCCGTGGACTGGCACAAGCACACATGCCCACAAACAATTATGGGCAACTTCGCCCGCGGCACATTCCGAGCCAGGCCTCTCTTGGTGCACCACTACCGCTGTTCACACGAAGGAAGAGAGCACTGAGCCGAATGCCCAAGCGTGAGATGAACCGCTGCTTTGCTGGTTTTGTTCGGGACAGGCGCAACATGCTTTGCAAGCCAGACTCTGTCAACTGCAATGCACACGCAGGCAACACTGGGCTAGCAGAAGGATGCCCCGAACCTCAAAGCAAAGCCTTGGCATAGTGTTCGAGGCTGCGCTTCTCGCGAATGCGCTCACAGCGCGCCGTCAACTGGCAGCGGACAACATGCCACCGTGCTCTCTCCTCAGTCTCATTTTGAGGAGCGGAGAGTGCGAAAGTGAGAGTTGGGGCGTGGGCGTGGGGAGTGAGCAATGAGCGGAGAGAGCGGAGTGAGGATGAGGACCACAGTCAACATCATCCTCGCTCTTTTCACAACGGAAGCGTCACAAGTTCTTTGGCTTCGCACTTCGAGCACCATAGCTGTGTGCGCAAACTTCATAACAAGAAGGTCAGATGCGAATTTCGGACAAGCTGGCTTGAAGGGATGGCCCCAGCAAGCAACAACGATCCCTGATACCGTCGGCTAACCGTCGGACCTTAAGGCAGCTCAAGGCCTCAGGTGAAACGGGAATCTTCACAGTTGCCTTGCAAAGCATAGAATCCAACCGTGCCCACATGAGGGTCGTGGTCGGCATAGCATCTGAGACAGAGGGCGAGGGTGATGGTGAAAATCAGTGAAACAGAAGTGACGGGTGACAGTGAGGGTGGGATTGAACAAGGAGTGCGGACTGAGAGTGAGATGAGATGATAGACACAATGACATGCTGCACTGCACTGGACACTGAGGATCCGGCTCGAGATATCCTTGGCTTTCAGACCATGTCCACTGGGCCGTGGCGGTCGTGGTCATCACTTGGCGGCGTCGGCAGGACGCTTCACGTACTTCTGGGACCGCTTCTCCATCTGCTGTCGAACTTGGGTGAGTAACACCGGCGAAGTGCCCGGGAAGACCGAATTAATTCTTGCTGTCGCTCTGCAAAGAGTTTTGGAGAAGTCCTGCAAGTACGAATCCGCGTCGTCGTGGACTCGCTTTCGGCTCAGCGTCGGGGGCGGCCGCCGTCCTCTTGGAGGCTCTGCTCCGGCTCCTGCCGGGAGTGGAGTGCCACGGCCTCGCAGTCCCGCAGTCCTCCATGCTCAAGCAAGACAGCGGAGCTAGAGGCATTGTGAGTGCCCTGTCACACTTGATGTCTAGTGCCTGCGAGATTTTTGCAACAGAAGCTCATATCAATTCACACACAATCTGAGAAGGAAAGCATGCTTCCTCAAAGCATCAAGTGAGCTTCAATGCCCACGTTCAATACCAGAAACTCGCTGATGCCCTGCTTGAGGTGGCGTGCCGATGCTGAACACAAGCCTACCAGGTCCCAAGTGGCGCACGTCATCGATGAGCTCTGTGAAGACGTCAAAGCGGCGAATCTCAATCTGCTCCTGCAGATGCGGAGGATGGCAGGGCATGGCAGAGAGATATCTCGTCGAGCGGCAGAGCTTCGAAACAAGGCAATGCGAAGATGTCTTTTGAAGCGGCTGCCAAGGGCCCGACAGCGTCTGCCTGTCCAACTGCAGATGGGTTGGCACCGACCTGGCGTCAGAGTGGAGACTCTGGAGAGTCAGTCGAGGCCTAGATCTGAGTGTGCCGTATCTGCATATCCCACGCACTCGAATCTCAAGTATGCCGTTGCGCCACGGATCGGATTCTGCCTGAAAGGCATAGATGGGGCAGTAGCCGTAGCCTGCAGTGGCAAGCAAACTCAATTGGAAACACGCTGAAGGAAGTTGCAGGCCAACAGAGCAAGGGCCACTTGTGACACAGTTTGCTTGCACGAATACTCGCCAGCATCGCAGGCTAAAGATGCCAATCCCACGTATCACCGTCAAAGGTCTTCGATGCGGGTTTCGTCTGCATTCAGGAAGAGAGAGGCTGAGACAGCTTCCGGCACCAGCGTCGAGTTTTCCCTTGCGCCATGGGGATGCCCGTGGCATGTGCGGAGACCTTGGAGTGTAGCGCAGCTCGAAGCCCTCGAACTTGACCTTGAGGCCTTGGGATGGCCTCGGACCTGGAAGTGCCGTATCACTTCTGCCAGCGGCGCCTCGATTTGGAAATCTGGAAAACTGGCTCAACCGTGCAGTGTGCAAAAGCCGCCACGGGGAACGAAAGCGGAAACAGCACTTTTTTTGGCCAGCTTGAGCAAAGAGGCTTTGACTGCACGAGAGATTGCTCCATTGGCTTCATCAGCTCCAGCAGTGTCTCATATAGTCTGGCACATGCGGCGAGAAGTGACAAAGAGGGCATTACCAGACACCTAACATGAGAAGCTGCGAGTCTGCGAGCTTAAACTGTCAGTCAACATCATTTCTTCTCTGGCCCTGCCTCGCATCTCCCGCAGCCAGAGTGTACAGAAGATCTCGTGCACCCCCGTGCATCTGTGTGACGAGGCTGGGCACAGACTCCAAGCAGCGCCGCCCGGTTAACTTCTGCAGCACTTCCTTACCAAATGGTGATAGTGCACATGACCTGTCGTGTCTGCGCTACTTGCCTCATCCTACATGCGCACAGTACGGGTCAAGTTCTTGCTCGTGACAAAGCGACTGTGGCAAATCCTTTCGATGAGTGCAGAAAGAAGATGAACTTTCTGGACACCAGCAAGCCAATTCTTCGTCAGCTCTACTCCAGCAGCTGTTCGAGTCGGATCGAACAACTGGCCAATCAAATCCAATCAAGGGGATGGGGCGGCCAACACGGCCAAAGCTCGGCAAACATCCACAGCTTGCCTGAACTCGTCGCGTCTCCTTTTGCTTGGAAGTGGAAAATGTGGAAAACCACCCTATTTTGTGAGATTCAGCGGGTAGAAGCACCTTGTGACTGGCAGTCTTCTGAGAAAGAGATGACGAAGGCAGCGCTTGGCGATTGGGTGGGTGGCGGGTAAGCGAGTGTGAGAGTGTGAGTGTGGTGGGGAGTGTGCTTGTGCGGGGGGTGAGTGGATGTGCGCACCTTTCTTGTTTTCTTCGCTCTGCTTCGCGCGCCCAATGCGGGTGTAAGGAAGGAAGGGCAGTTGCTTTCGGGCCGATTGCGCTCTATATGTTGGCTCGCGAAAGTTACACCTAAATGTATCAGACAAGGCTCCATGATAGGTTGGTGGTCTTCCCGCATCAACTCATAGAGAGGCAAGTAGTAGTCGTCCCGAGCTGGCTTTTGCAGATCGGCCTTGAGCCACTGGTAGTCATCCACATGTGCATCCACTGCGCTGCTGCCGCTGCTAGCAGCATGGCTGCAGAGAATGGCGATCGCCTCCGGTAAGGTCTTGTAAAGCCTCAAAGGTAGGGCCGGCTCCTTCGTACCAGTCTGTAGGAAGGTGAAGTACTCACGGGAGATGACTTCTAGCGCCGGCAGATAGCGCGCTTCCCCGCTCAGGTTTGGGCAGCCACCATGCCAGACGCGGACATCTCCTTGGCTTCTGTGTTCGAAACAAGACAGCGACGAGTCGCTGAGTCACAAAGGATTCCAATGGGTACCAGAGGTATCTGCTGGATCATTCTAGCGCTCCACTGAGGCCGAGCCTCGGACCAGGCAGTCTCCGGCCTGGAAGGCTTAGGGAACCCAAAGGGCACACACGCGAAGCTCGAATAGGTCTTTTCAACTGCTTTGTTCGTGAAGATGCGAGCAGGACGACTCGATACTGCAAGGGAAGAGTAAGAGGGCCAGCATCAAAGACCTGAGACCTGCCTGCAAAGGAAAGACCTTCGAGCGCAGCCAGTCGCTGCGCTTCTCCAGCTCATCTACCAGACTCGGAGCATCCATCCAGGGTTTGTCCTGCAAGAGAGAGGGGATGGTGGAGCGTTTTGTTGAGTCTGAGGGTCTGAATTTTGACGGGGTCCTCGCAGTAGGCGGCCATCTCCTTCCAGGACACAATCCTCATGGGGCCATTGTACGCAGTGAGATCTTGCACGGCATAGTTCACGCACACGAGCGGGGGGAAGTCCTTGCCGTGCACCGGGGCATTCTTCATTTTGCTTTTGCTGCTGCCTTTGCCTTTCAAGGGTCGTGCCGGGCGCATGTCAGAGTGAAGCTTCTGAAATTCCCATGTGAAGCCAGTGCAGTAGTCGCCACCCACGCCAGAAACCAGGAAGCGACCATGAAAAATCCGATCCATCAGGGCTAGGACAGAGGGTCTCAGGAGGTGCAGAAACGATGACAAATGCATGCAGCTTCTGGAAGGAGTCAAACTCCCCATCGAGTATCTCTGCGGATTCCGGTTGCCCAGGCCTTGAGGGTCGATTCGGCGCACATTCTCATGCAGTCGCGTGCAGGCCTCGTAGACTTCTCCCACGCCATTTTCACACAGAGCACGACGCAAAATCACGAAGCCGTTCTCACGAAATATGCCTGCTGCTTCGCTGACACATCCCGCATCCACGGCCACGGCCTCTACATCCAGCGAAGATCTCGACGGAAAGCAGACATCCAGCATGCCCAACCTGGTCCCGGGGCTTAGGCATAAGATCCGATGGCACCCTCTCGACTAATGCTTGAACCATATCACAGCACCTTTGCGAACAAGGTACTGGCAAGTTGCTGCCGGAGGACTCGTCCGCGCTCGAGGCACCAGAAGGAGCGCAGGTCGGCATCGAAGATCAGCGAAACCCCACCAAGTCAAAGAAAGGGTCTAGGACAAGGATCATGTTGGTTTTGACCCGAGACTGTGCTAGCATGTTGATATTCGGCTTGCACTCGGACCGAAGCCAGCCATGCCTGCCCCTGCCAGGCAGAACTGCTGCAGTAGAGTCTCCAAGCTGAGCAGCAAGTCATGATGCAAATGATCACGCGTGGGATAAAAGAAACTCATCGTGTTTGAAGAAATTCTTGAGGCATCCCTGCAATCTGTACTCCAGCAGATATGCGGGATAAGGTTGGGGCGTTTCTCCACTTCTGCGTGGACGATGTCCTGTGGCAGAAAGAGAACGAACGGGGAAGCTCCGTGCGTCCGCGGAGGCCCCCCCCGGACCGGCCCCGGCCCGGCCTTTGGGATGACGGGGCCGAGGCCTCCAACCGCGGCTCGCCGAGCGGAAACGCCGCCAAAGAAACGGAAGGGGAGCGGAACCCTGCCTCCGTGGACGATCACGATGCGAAGTCCATAGCTCTCCTGAACCTGGGCGCCCATCCCAACCCCATCGGCCCATGGGGCCACTCCAGGACCCTGCCGAGGCGCACGCTCTATCGATCTCCTCCATGAGCATGTCGAACTGGCTTACACCTTTGCTGAGAGCTTTGAGCTATTTTGAGCTGGTGTGACCATGAGAGCAGCCCAGAGCCCTCAGGCCGTGGCTCTTCGTCTTGAGGATAATTGGGATCACTTGCACCTTGCGAGGGACCCTAGGAAAAAAGCCCTGCGATTCTTATGCAAAGTGCGGGATCATGTTCTCTCCATCACAACTCCCGCGTTGCTCCACACCTTCCGCCGCGGCAATGGCACCGCTGGGCCTTCTTCATCACCTTGTGGCAAAGGTCATGTCAAGCGCCGCATCACTGTTCAGCCAGCCAAGCGCCAGTGAAGGGAAGACCTGCCTGAGTCCTGCTCCGGCTCTTCATCCTCTCAACATGTTTTGTAGTTGAGGAGCTTTTGAACTGCTGCCCAAGTTGAACTTGAAGGCATGGGTTCTGAAATGATAGGAGTAGTGTATGCGCACCCCGCAGAAAGTTGTAGGCTTACACCTGCAGTGTATGATCGGTGAAAACCGTTGAAGTCCTCCGTGGGCGCAACCTGAACATGATTTGAAGGTTTAGAGAACATCTGGACACAAAATCGTGCTCGATGACGCAAAAAAGGGCACATTGGCTGCTCTTGACCAGGAGACCATCGTATCGGGACGAAAGAATGTTGGGACATGAGACGCAGAAGTTTCAGCAAATCGGCATTAGCATAGGATGCCCGACAGGGACGCCTCACCAAAAGCCTCCTTGCGAACGCGCTCGACCATTTCCCGCTCTTCCTGCCGCATCTGCTCCTCTCCGGGAGTCTCACAGCTCGAGGGGGAGAAGGACGACAAAATGCACCTACTTAGCTCTCAGCATCTTCAAAGCCTAAAACAACAGGGGACTGCAACCTCTCCACGGTTGTCCTGGCGGCGATCTTCCTCCCAACGATCCTGATCACGGCCCTGCCACCGGGCCTGCAGCGGGATCAGGGCTGGGCAGCAGGGGAGACTGAGCCTTTCTGGTGCCCCGTCGTTCAGACGGGACAATTCGTAGAATGGAGGAATGAACAATTCAGAAACGATTTCAGGAAACGCACCCCGACCTTCGCGCAACGAGCATAGACAGTTCAGCCGCACACGCCCGACAATTCAAGAAAATGTGCAGCGACAATTCGTGGACACAGAGCCATGTAGTTGTTCTACTTGTGGTGCTGCTTGTTGGTTCTCCGGTTGCGCTATGATTGGTGTTGCTGCTATTGGTATTGCGGCTATTGCTGCTGATGTCCGGCGAGTGACCACACTGAGGATGAAGAAGATGTTTGCTCATCTGAGCCCCGAAGTAGCCTGTCGCTCTTTGTTCCTGCGTGGCATGCTTAAAGCTATATTGGTCTTCTGCTTTGGGGCTTGGTGTCTCGTGGACTGCATTCTTATCCAACGCCTTTGGAAACCAGATATGCTGACTGCCAGAAAACTCAAAGCTTTCGCTTACCATGCTGGCTAAGAAAGGGTGCTCGCAACAATTCAACGTGGCCGCTCAGCTGCCGGGCTCTCATGTCGTGTTACAGTGCTGCACCATAACAGGGTCGTGTACAACCATAGATTCATCTGAGATTCGAAATCATTCATTAGATAATGCACATTCAGCAGTAGGCACTATTCTCACTACCTGGAATCACAGCTCACAATAGAAGGGCTCGCAGGCCACACCAGAAGGGATCACGGATCACAGTGGAAGGGCTTATAGCTCACTTCAACAGGGCTCACAGCCCTTCTCAGCAGTCTTGCAAGTGAACGGCTTTTCTAATTTCGGAAACCCATGGATGCCTTAATGGATGCCTCTTCGAAAGCACAGCTAGAAGCTGCTGGGTTGGATTACATATTCGACTCGGACTTCAACAACCCCTCCCGGCGATTGTTCAGAAGTGAACGATTGGTGCATTTCCTGGAGCTGGGATCTGGACTAATCTCGAGATCCTTTGAGACAGCTGCTGGATTGCATTTGTTGGGGGTTTGCTTGTTGTTTGGTCAAATCACCCATTACTTGTGTCCTCAGGAAGGGCACTCGTCTGCTGTATTGCGCCTTGGGTCGGAGGAGCAAAGCTTGCTCAATGATGTGGGCCGGAGATTGTGCCTTTCGGTTGCACTTTGTGACTTTGGTTGCGTTTTGTCCGGTGCTGCTTAGCAGCTTCCTGCTCAGGCTTGCAGATGATATCTCGAGTTTTCTCCGGCGGCCTCGTTTACATCTTGTGCCCCGGTACAATTGGTTGTTGGTTGGGTGTGGCTTGCTTACCCCGAACTGCTTGCAACCTTTCCCAAGGCCGATGGCAAACCAAGCGACAGGGCTGTTNTAGTGGTTTCATGGATTGGAGAGATGGGGTTTGGTTTGATTCGAATGAACCGAGGACTTTTATGCAGTATGCATTCGGCTCTGTGCCTTCATCAATGTGCGAATTGTCCTGCACATGCCGATGGAAATGTATATTGCTTTCCAGAGCTTTGTTGCAATAAAGGACGGATTCAGTCAGTTGGTTCTGAGCGACTATGAATCTGAAACTCATGCCCTAAAACTTCAACTTGTGATTGGAGGAGGCTAGCAAGGTTGCAAGCTTCATGACGGTGACGACGGCGATGGGGAATTTTGGATCTCCCCAGCAGCCTCTTGTTTTGCAACAATGAAACTCTCAACCTTAAGCCCTAAACCCTTAAACCCTTTGCAAATTCCCTTGTTTGCCGAGGGCATCCACGGCATTATGGGGCAACGACAGGTTTGTCATGCATGGTCTTCATCACCTCGGCTTGCGAATGCGACCTGTGCGGCTCGATTGCATCCTGTTTCTTGTTGCTGGGGATGGCTGGGGTTTTGAGCTTAAACTGAAATCCGGTTGTTTTGAATTGGATTTGAGGTTCCGTGACCTCTCTGATGCTGCTCGCAAGATTCGACACTGCCTACCGGGACACCTGCAGCCCACCGGCACATTCGCATTCGCTGCCACTGGGTTCGAAAGTTGTTGCTGGTGTGCCGCAACTGGGGTTCTGGACTGTCTGTGACTCACTAAAATTGAACCTGAGGTGGTGGAACTTGTGCTGTGTATGCACCGGATCGATTTGTGGCAGAACAATGTTGTGCAGCTATGGGACCGAATCGCACGGCATCTCCTTGAGCAGGCGGGTGATGGCTAATCGAAGCTCTGGTCTAAACCTCCCTTTCTAACTGAGGATCTTGACGAGANACCGAATCGCACGGCATCTCCTTGAGCAGGCGGGTGATGGCTAATCGAAGCTCTGGTCTAAACCTCCCTTTCTAACTGAGGATCTTGACGAGATTCTGAGGATTGGAAGAGGAGACCTGAACGGCTTCCGGTTCTCAAAGAGACAGGTGCCTGTCACTTGGACGGAGGCGGGATTCTGCGATGTTCGGGGTCGCGGTTTGTTGGGGTCTATTGNACGGCTTCCGGTTCTCAAAGAGACAGGTGCCTGTCACTTGGACGGAGGCGGGATTCTGCGATGTTCGGGGTCGCGGTTTGTTGGGGTCTATTGGGCCTTTTGTTGGATGCCTTGATTCATTGCCCAAGGCGGATTTCTATGTGACCCGGCCCCTGCCACCGACGCTTGCTCCTATGGTGCCATTGCTGCAATTGCGAATTACTACTTATCTATGGTTAGGAGCTTCCCCATGAGTGGTCAAACACCCCCGGAGTCATCTTGCTGTGATAGCGGCCTGGGTTTTGGATTCTGAGCCAATCGTTATCTACTTCGGGGCAATTCCTGGGTGTGCTGAGGCAGCATCCACTACTGCTGGGGCTGTCGTGGACAGTGCTGGGGAGGCCTGGCGAGCCGGTTAGTTGTGANCCAATCGTTATCTACTTCGGGGCAATTCCTGGGTGTGCTGAGGCAGCATCCACTACTGCTGGGGCTGTCGTGGACAGTGCTGGGGAGGCCTGGCGAGCCGGTTAGTTGTGATTGTGGGGTTTGCGAATCGGACTTTGGACTGGAACTTGGGACTATTTCTTGGTCTCGCTCGTCTCTTCAATTTCTTGGAAACCGTGAATGTTTTTTTGTCTTCTGCAGGAGTGGGAACTCNGCAGAACAATGTTGTGCAGCTATGGGACCGAATCGCACGGCATCTCCTTGAGCAGGCGGGTGATGGCTAATCGAAGCTCTGGTCTAAACCTCCCTTTCTAACTGAGGATCTTGACGAGACTCTGAGGATTGGAAGAGGAGACCTGAACGGCTTCCGGTTCTCAAAGAGACAGGTGCCTGTCACTTGGACGGAGGCGGGATTCTGCGATGTTCGGGGTCGCGGTTTGTTGGGGTCTATTG
>BGNK01005554.1:0-37061 GCA_003297005.1 Symbiodinium sp. clade A Y106
TAGCGGGTTTATCGGGTTTAGCGGGTTTATCGGGTTTAGCGGGTTTATCGGGTTTAGCGGGTTTATCGGGTTTAGCGGGTTTATCGGGTTTAGCGGGCTTATCGGGTTTATCGGGTTTAGCGGGTTTATCGGGTTTATCGGGTTTATCGGGTTTAGCGGGTTTATCGGGTTTAGCGGGTTTATCGGGTTTAGCGGGTTTAGCGGATTTAGCGGGTTTATTGGGTTTATCGGGTTTAGCGGGTTTATCGGGTTTAGCGGGTTTATCGGGTTTAGCGGTGCGCGTCCGCTGTTTGCGCGCGCAATGTAATTGTATAATGTTATCAACGATTTATACTCATGTGACGCCTGGGACACGGTGTCGGATCTCACGGACATCGGGACTACACAAGGTTACCGCGGGCCTTTCAGAAACTAGAGCTAACCTTTTGGATCGAAGACGCGCAGCATGAACACGCTCCTGCACTATCCATAGCAAACAAGTGAACCTACCATAAATCCCATCTGTTACTTGGTAACTTGGGTGGGGACTATGCAGGGACATGATCACTATATGGGAGTTTCCGAAAATTTGGGGTACCTTATTTTGGGGTCCTTATAATAAGGATCCCCCTATTTAGGGTGCTATATTAGGGTACCCTATTTTCGGAAACCCCCATATATACAGACTGAGACTCTCATGTGACATCAGGTGAAGACTCCCAGACGTCACACCCTAAACCTCGAAACCCAACAGAACGTGCAGACTTCGACGGGGCGCCCACAGCATCACCCACTGACACCCTGGTGACCAAGTCCCATGATCCTGGAAGTAAGGATCTAAGGCTTGAGGTTCTAGGCCATCGACATGTATAATTTGGGCGTATGCATCCGAGGCCTTGATCGAAACTGTGTCCGAATCTCTATGCTTCTTCGAAGATTAGCAGTTTTCCAGAGCCCAAACAAACCTCAAACCCTGTCATGGGTAACCCTTAGCCAGGTACACTGCAATATCCCTCAGGTACAGATCCCTTGCTCGAAATTACTGTAAGAAGCCCCAAAAAACCATAAAATCACCAGGGCCCCTAAACCCTATAAACCTCAAAATCACTAAGGCCACCGCCCTCAATGAGCTTCGCCCTCTTTGCCAGCACTTCTCGGGCACTTACGATGTCCTCCCAGCTCGTGCCAAAGAAGCCGTTCAGGGTTTAGGGTTTAGGCCCAAAGAAGCCAACTGTTGGCACTGTTCGGCCCTAAACCCTAAACCCTAAACCCTAAGTTCAGGGCTATTGGGTGAGGACCTTTCGCCTTAAACCCCGAATATCCCACAGATCCCAAATCCGTAAAGCCTAAACTCCTGAATCCTGAAGTGAACCCGTAGATCACCCTCATAGTAGCCTTTATAGACTTGTAGACCCCTTTAAAGGAACCCATAGATCAATTTCCCTGAAACGCCACGCCCTGAACTCAAACATGCCCAGCCCTGGCACCACTAAACTCTTAAGCCCTGAATCCTAAACCCCTACCCCAGAAACCCCAAACGGCTCTAGGAACTCTTTCAATTTCAAAACCTTAAGGGAGGATGTCATAATAAGGAACTCCCAAAATAGTATAGGTAATTATTGAGGCCCGTATAGTAGGAACCTTTCCAACCCTTAAGGGAGGAATCATAGGAAGTCAGTCACGCGTGGGTGCGTCCTTCGAGATGCTCGACAATCGAGTCTGCAGTTTCTTGAGTGCCTGAGCGGCCAGAGTCTTAAACCCCTAATGCAGGGGCCTAAATATATACCAATGTTATTTTGGGGGTTCCTCATTTTATTTATAGTATAAGATACCCCAAAACCCCGCTCTAATTGTTTAAGGCCCCCACATTAAGCCCTAAACCGTCCAGGATTTGGGGTTCCGCAAAAAGGCTGTCCTTTGTCGATTTTGTGTGGTCAGTTACGGCTTAGGATTTTATTTGGGTTTAAGGCCTATACCCTGCATCCTACTGTCCCGGAAATTAGGCCGGCGTGTCCTCCAGTGCACCCGGGTTGGGAGCTACAGCGTGAATTACATCTGGAGAGTTGGGCACTTGCAGAATCAGGAGTATTTCGGAATATGCCTGAACCTAAATTCAGGGCGTGATCCCACATACTGAATTAGATCATAATCGTTATTTGAAAGTACGCGTGTTACATGTTTAACTTCGAGCATAACTTGCTTACTAAGTCCGCCGAGCCTCCACTTATGGAACGGTGTTCGAACATACGGCTGGGGGATTAGAAACATAATCATTCGAAGGGTGTTGGAAATGAGAACAGGTTTAGGGCTTTGGGGTTTAAGGTCTACGTGTTTTCCAATGCACGAATGTGGTACCTCTCGACCCTCCGGACTGGCTCCCCAAATGGCTCAGCGAGGTGAAGCAGCTTGCGATCTGTTGCAAAATGAAAGACTTCGGATCTTCGCAGCAGGCAACAAGGTTGGCGTGCACCGTTGCAGATGCACCCCCACCCAGCGAGAAAATGCTGACCTCCGGGTAGCCATGCCCTTGCTGTGCATCCTCGGTTGGCTATGCCAACATGCACGTGACCACCCGGTTTAGGGTTTAGGGTTTAGGGCGGGCACCAGGATGATTGGCCACAGGTGAGCATGCGACTTGGGGAATTGGCTTCTGGAACGGTTCGAGGCTTCGGATAGTTGGGTTTCTAAGCTTTCGATATAGGGTTCAGGGCTCAAGGTATATAAGGGGTTCAGAGCTTCTGGCTTGGCTTTCAGAGCTCAGGGTCCATAGGGTTTCTTGGGCTTCATCCTCGCAACTTTAGTCAACTTCGACAAAGTCTTAAACCCAACACATGCTGCTTTTCCAGACCCCATTTGCCCTGAGCCTTGAACCCTACTTAGAGGATCATGGGACTAAGTAGGTAATAATTGGGGTTATAAGTCCCCTAAGTGGGGTTATCCTAAATATAACCTACTTATAACCTTCCTTACTAAGTCCCATGAGCCTTCAAGTAATACGAGGTCTGAACAGGGTTCCCCACCAAGCCTAGCACTCCCGTGCAAAAATCGTCACCCAATGGACCGAATAACACCAAACCGTCCTTCCGAAGGTGCATCAGGGACCAACTCAGCGGACTCATGCACTCATCCCAACATCCACTGTATATGGAAGCGCGGGCCATAAGCTTTACGGCTGATAACCTGTACTATAATCAGTTGGAAGAAGACACCAGATACAATGGCATTGACGTGGCACGCACTGTCCCTTCTTGTAGAGCACTGGCAAGCTCAATGTAACGGCAACGTGCATACAGCATTCCAATGTCTGTGCATCAATTAAATTACATCCTGTCAATCGACGAAACCAGTCTCAGGGATTAGGGTTCAGGATGCACGGTTGATAACCCCAAGCTAAACTTCTTGGACCCAAAGCCATCAACAACTCCGAAGCCCTCAGCGGCGAAATGGAACTTGCCAAATGGACCCTGCAGAAACCGCAGAATTCCGCGACTGTGCGTGTGAAGCGTCCCCGGTCCAAGGACCCCACAGCCAGGGAAGGTTTCAAAAACCACCTTCGTCATCTTCTGCGAGGACAGCATGCCCTGCTCCGAGACGCGGAAGGGCACCGAAGGCTTGCCTTGCTGCTGGTGGATCATGCGGGTGCGCTCGAGCGCGGCATGGGCGATGCCGTAGAACAGCGGCCTGCGGATGCGGGCATGGATGCCATTGATCCTGATCTGGCCTGGCTGGAGGCTGACCGTATACTGGTGTTCACGGCAAACTCCACGTTGGTGTGCACGCACAGCTCAGGCTCCCAAACCATCCAGGGCCCCTCAGTCGGCTTCAGCGGTGCGCCGACCGTGAGCAGCCAGGAAACATTGCCAAAACTAGGTCTTTAGGCTCATCGGCTCTAAACCCTAAACCTTCGAACCCCAAGCACTCGAAACCCTAAACTCGGAAACCTAAAACCCCAAACCTCCCTCGAGAATCCCGGCAGACACTTATAGAAAAGAAACCGTAAAAGTCCTGAAGCCCGACACCCCAAACCCTGCACCCTAAACCCCAAATTAGCTACAGCCCCCTGAGGCAGACTCCTGCTGTTGCGAGCCCTTGCTCGCCAACAGGCGCGCCGACTGGCAGATGACTGAGTCTACTTGGGTATAAGTGGGGCTTCTCAGGCTCCTTTAAGGGATCTATGAGGTCTCTATAAGGGGAGGCTCATGGGCAGTTATCAGTGAGCCATATTCGGAGACTTATAACTGCAAGATTCACATGTATCTACCCATGAACCTCCAAGTAGTATCCAGTAATTAAGTAATTACTCCCGACCATACCCTGTGATGAATATGGGGACCTTAATCATTAGACTGGTTCGAAGTCTCGCATTGCAGCTCTCTGCAATGGAGGCCTAAATAACCAGACTGTGGCTTTGCGGGCTCTACGCGTCTTTGTTTCGAAACCCGAAGCCCCGACATCCTAGGCTTCGGCGGCATGTGGAAGGCAGCTTTTTGGTTCTGGGGTTGTCAACAGGATTTAGGTTTAGGTCTCTTGCGGCGCTTACAAGCATTCTACTTGGTTTAGGTTGTGGGGTGTGGGCGTCTAGTTTGGGATTGCGGGCTTTGGGCTTTCGGGCTTAGGGTTTGCGGGTTTCGGGTTTGGGCACGGTTCGGCTTCAGGATGTCAGCGCATTTTCGGATGTAGGGCTTAAGGTTCAGAAAGTGTTGACGGCTGGGGCCATTTCAGATCCGGTTCAGGTTTGCAGCTTTATTTACAGGCAGCTTTACAGCATCCCTTGTAGAGCTTCGCCATTTTTGGGTGTTTCTGGATGGGGCATGTGCAGCTTTTGAACGGGGTTGAATTAGGGTTTCTGGTGTCGGGTTCAGGGCCCCCTCCGGAATTCGGAACCCTTGGCCTTGGCTGGGAGCCCCAAATAAGAAAAGAGTATAAACACCTATATATATATATACAATATTATATACATATGTATATATATATATATAGACCCTTAAATTTCCTTAAAGCCCCAAACCTCTTAGCCTCTTGAACCCCCCTCCAAAAAGCGAAGTTAAGCTGAAACCTCACAAGCCTGGGCTGCAGAATGCAAACTGTGCCGGGGACACCAACTCCTTCGTGGTACTGTTCAGCGCTTTCATCGAAGCCTGTACTTAGAGGATCATGGGACTTAGTAAGTAGGTTATAATTGGGGTTATAAGTCCCCTAAGCGGGGTTATCCTACCTATAAGCTACTTATAACCTTACTTACTAAGTCCCATGAGCCTTCAAGTAGGGTCTTCGGGTGCACCAGAAACCAGTCAGAGTATGTACTGTATTTGGGTCTAACCGCTACCTTTTTATCTGGGTACCTGGACAGCCTAAACACGATCACCAAATCCTATACACCTGTAAGCCCTTTCAACCCAAAAAACAGAGCACATCCCCATAGGGGTCAGGGTTGGGGATTTTGTCTTCTTTGGGGAGGCTCTGCTTGGCTTCTCCACGCTGCGCAATGATCCAAAGGTAGCGGTAAGTGGAACCGGTAACCACAAAATCCCACAACCAAAACCCTAATCTACAAAAAAACCTGAATCCAAAGCTCCAGCTAGACCCTGCCGGTAGTCCCAAGCTCCGCTCATAGGTTACGAACTGGAGAAGTTATAACCATGATCAAGCCGCCCCGTTGTCTACACCCCAACAACCCGTCAATCCATAATCGAATAATGGCCTTAGAGCATATCCTGAAAATTCACGGCTCCTAAACCCATCTCCGAAAAAACCTCAACCTAAAACCCTACCCGACTAAACCCTAAGTTTCGAAAGTCTAACCCTAAACCCCCGAAAAGCCCCGAATACCCTAAACCCTAAACCTGAATCGAGAAACTCTCAACCTTAAATCCCACATGAACCTTAGACCCTAAACCTGCAGATGTGCCTTCTCCGCGTCCGCGAAGCGTTCCGACTGAAGCTCGGCGAGGGGAACGGAGCTGAGATCCTCTGTGCTAGTTCTTGTTGGGCTTTAGGGGTTTCGGGTCTCTTTGAGGGTTTTGAATTATGAGTGCTACTGTAAGTGTCCCGAAAAAGTTCTAGAACGCGATGTTATAAAACCAAAACAAGCGGGTAGACCCCACCTTTTACCTACTTGTCCAGTATCTTAGGGGAACTAAAGGTTAACCTTTGGGATCATATAGGGATTATAGTACCCCAAAAAGGTTAAAGGTTACCTACTCTACTACTAAGTTTAAGTTCCTGCAAGTCACGCACACTTTGCCGAGTGGGGGCTCGGAGGTTCGACCAGGCCTTTCAAGATCTTTCAAGGCTCCTTTCGGCGTATAGGGCTTGAAGGGAATAGGGCTTGGGGTCTTGCGTGAAGGGATCAGAATGCGTCTGTGAAGCAGTGAAAGATGTTACAAGCATACTTGTTCTAAAGCCCTGCAGACATCCTTATCAGCCGTTGCCGGCTGCCGACCGTTCAGAAAAGCATGCGGAAACCCTGAACCCAAGAGAGAACCAGCACAACAAACACGAAAAAACATTGCTAGCATCAAACCGAAAAGGTAAGTACGCCTGCAAGAGTGGAGGATTCAGCTTTGTATGTTTATGTACGTCTTTGGTCCCGACATATCCCTAAAGCTGAGGTGCCTCTTACAAGCCTCTACACCCTAAACCCTAAAGCCCCTAAACCCTAAACTCTAAGCGCTAAAAGCCCGTAAACTCTGAAACCTAATCCAAAAGCACACAGTAAAGGCACCGTTTAGAAGCCAGGTGGGAGTTTCCGAAAATAGTAGGGGTACCTCATTTTGGGGTGCTTATAATAAGGATCCTACTATCTAGGGTAGCATACTAGCGATTGGGGTCCCCTATTTTCGGAAACTCCCCTTAATAATTAGAATAGGGTTTTGGGCCCATTATACCAGACTAAGAATATGGAACCCCCAAAATACTGGGCTTTTAAGTAACCATGGAGAAAAAAGTATAAACTTTTATTTCATGATGGTTCCTTTAAGAAAGAAGCATTAAAGTATGGTACTCCAAAGCCCAGTATTTTTTAAGCCAGGTGGCCTCCGAAGCCTTCTGAACGATCTTGGCCAACTCGGTCATCTCCTGCCATGCTTGATGGCTCATGGGACTTAGTAACTAAGGTTATAAGTAGGTTATAGTTAGGATAACCCCACTTGGGGGACTTATACCCCCAATTACCTACTTACTAAGTCCCATGATCCTCTAAGTGCCCTAAACTCCCCCCTTATAGAACCCTTAATAGACCCCTAAACCCTAAAGGATCCCTTAAAGGAGCCCTTTAAGGAACCCTACTAAGTCCCATGATCTTCTAAGTGTCCCGATTCAGGGCCCAGCTCAGGGCTTAGAGCTTCGAGTTTATGGTTTAGGGCCGGGGTTGAGGGTTTAGGGTTGAGGGTTCTAGGGTTTAGGGTTTTAGGGTTTAGGGCTTTAGGGTTTAGGGTTTTCGGGTTGAGGGTTTAGGGTTCTTGCAAGGGTTTAGGGTGTAGGGTAGTTTGTGGCGCTCGCCTCCAGTCCCGCTGGGAAGTAATCAGCAAGCTAAGCCACTACGGAAACATGGCTCAAAGACAGCGACACCCTTGCAACATATCCAATGCCCAAGAGCCGTATAGCTGAGGAAGGAATATTACCCGAATTGGAGTATGAGTCCTCCATCTCTGGTCAGGGCATCGCGCAGCTTTGGGGTTGCTTTCGGCGCACAAGCTTCGGTTCTGCCACCGAAAAAGGGAGGATTCAGGAGATCTCCTGCGTGGGGCTTGCAACACAGTGCATGATATAGGCCCTTGGCCGCAGTTCTCCCTTCCGACCGATCTTGCGCATCTCGCATTGGGAATTGTCCAGCTTCTGCTGCGTGGCCTCGCACCGTTTCCAGAGCACCTCCCTTGCGGAAAGCATGTGCAAGTGATTCAGGCCCAGTGTCTCTCGGAGTTTCTTTTGAGTTTGGCCGTTGGCATGGGACAATTTTCTCATTTCTTGGACAAGACACTGTAAACCCTAAACCCTACCACCTTGGGCCAGGTGTTGGCTGATTTCTTTGACCAGATGCCTGAGCAGTAGCCAGAGTTTAGGCTCGGGGTTCAGAGCTCTATGTCGGCTTTCGGACCGAGACCAGCAGGTCCGAGACTAGCAAGCGGTTATTCAGCTTTCTTGGCGTCGCCCACGGGATGCCGACGGTGCAGTGAAAAAAAGGGGTTTAGGGTTTAGGGTTTAGGGCTTAGGGCTTAGGGTTTAGGGCTTAGGGTTTAGGGTTTAGGGCTCTATGTCCGGAATATTGGGTAGACCAGCGGGGCCGTATTCTTCATTAACTCACGGTTTGGTGGTACATGCTACTACTTTGAGGATCATGGGACTTAGTAAGTAGGTTATAATTGGGGTTATAAGTCCCCTAAGTGGGCTTATCCTAACTATAACCTACTTATAACCTTACTTACTAAGTCCCATGAGCCTTCAAGTATACATGTGGCACTGAACGCCAAGGGACCTCTTCTAAATATTCAAGCTCCTGAAGTAACCCTAAGGAACCCTATGCTAAACATCAAAGGTTCCTACACCCAGGCAAGTTAATGTAGGAGCCTTACTAATAGTAGGGTTCGGGGGCCCATCATACTATACTTACAATATGGAACCCTAATATATAGATTAGAACCCTTTAAGGATCCCAAAGGGACCCTACTCTAATTACTTAGGCCCCGATGTTAGGAGCGGAGTCGAAACCCGACGGCACCTCCGCCGACCGCGCAGCTTCTGAGACACTTTGAACGATGTCCTTCGATGCTAGCATAGGGGGCCTTAATGATATCGAATATGGCTTAGGGTGTAGGGGTTAGGGTGTCGGGTTCAGGTGGGGCCTTAATAATGCACAGCACGGTCGCAAAGAAGAACAACCAATAATGATGAGATAGTGCTAGGCTGTATACACATGACTACATCATGAAATAGTATGATTCTACAGTATGGTCCAGTATAGTGCATCGCCAGGCAGGCATGTGCCTTGGAACTCTGTCGGTGATTTTTGTCACTTACAAACTGGAAAGCAACCCATCCTGAAAAAATCACGTTGTGGTGCTCAAAGCAACCCATCCTGAAAAAATCACGTTGTGGTGCTCAAGCTCAAACCCGAAACTCAACAACCCTGAAATCGCACACCCTAACCGCCAAAAACCAAACCCAGATCCCGTTCCATCAGAAATCCCAGACCCCAAACCTTGTATGTGAGAACGGCCGAGCTGTAGGGTTTAAGGTCAAGGGCTGCTTCGGGTGTAGGGCTTAGGATGTGTAGGTTTTGGTTAAGTCTGATGGTGGAAGCCTGAAGCGCCCGAAGGGAACCACCAAGAAGGAAGTTAAGAGGTTATGACAGCAGGCTTCGAGACACTAAAAGTAGTAAACCCCTGCGTTTCTGTTTTTCTTAAGTTGGGGTGACGTCCTTCGTTGTCTGCCTGCCTGCGCGGCTCCCAACAACAGACAGGACGTTCAGGGTTTAAGGTGAAGGCCTTTAACTGGGCTTTTAAGTAACCAGGGAGAAAAAAGTATAAACTTTTATTTCATAAGGGTTCCTTCAAGAAAAAAAGTAGTAAAGTATGGTACTCCAAAGCCCAGTTTAAGGGGTTCAGGGCTTCAGGTTTCGACTGCCATGCTGCACAAGCGTGAGACGACTCTGCGAAGCCAACACCCTAAACTCCTAGACCCTAACTTAACCCACAGAGAAGCTTCACATAGCAACCCTGACTTGGCCTCTTACTAAGCCAATCCTTATGGTTTAACGACGTAGAAAGATGTATAAAATGATTTGAGGAACATAAGGTGATTCCTGAACCCCAAAATCCTCAAATCCCTGAACCCCACTCTCCGAACCTCTTTGCTTGAGTCCAAGGTGCAGCAAGCTGGGAGTTCACTTTTCGGTCTTCTGTCTCCTGCCAAACCGGAAGCCCCCATTAGAGGGTTCTTTTCTCGCACTGTAATCTGGATTCGGGGATGTAATATACCATGATTGAAATAGCGACTACCCAGGAAGAGTCTATGAATGCTTCCGACCTCTATGTTGATGCACTGCAATCTATAGGCCCTGCTTGGAACACTACGGCTAATATTGAGGGTGCTGACTTCTACAAGGATTCGCTGTTTCGCGAGTCTCGTATATCTGTGTCTTCTTATCAGAAAGAGATATGAAGTCCGAAAGACGCGCCAGTCTCCTTCTTGAACTCAGCAACTTTCTCCGTGCAGGCGGCGACGCCTGAACGCGTGGCACAGCTGCACCCAAGTCTCATAGGTGTTCGCAGGGTTACAGTTAGCTTCGTTCGTGTATTTTTTTATAAGTACAGTCGTCTGGCTGACAACCTGTGACAAGGAAGCTACGCATGACCATCGAAGTGGGATTGAATTCTCGGACTTTGGGAACAAGGTTAACGGCGACAACCAGAGCCATTGGCCCACGACCTGTGAAGTGGCAGAAGTGCGGGGCACGACTCGGCAAGCCCTGCCGAACAAACTCACGACACCATAATTACGGAACACCACATGACGGCGCCTGAGGAACCCTTAAACAACTATACTACTCGAAGGCTCATGGGACTTAGTAAGTAAGGTTATAAGTAGGTTATAGTTAGGATGACCCCACTTAGGGGACTTATAACCCAATAATCACCTACTTACTAAGTCCTATGATCCTCTAAGTGCCCTAAACTCCCCCCTTATAGAACCATTAATAGACCCCTAAACCCTAAAGGATCCCTTAAAGGAGCCCTTTAAGGAACCCTACTAAGTCCCATGATCGAGAGTTTCTGGGTTTAGGGTTTAGGTTGTTTCTATACCATTCATATCGCAAGGAACCCCTCAGGAGCAACATTACTCATGCTTCTGGCCCCTGGATTCTGACCAAGACCCCGGCGTGAGAGGAGCTGTTTGAGCTCTCCCATGACCGTGCTTGACATGGCCGGCTCCAGCGACAGGCGCTTCACCTGTTTTGGGTGTTTTTGTGTGTGGCGTTTCTTGTGTTTTGGTTCTCTGTTCGTTTGCTTTCTCTTTATCGGGATTTGCAGTAGGCAATAAGGGTTTAGAATGGCTTCTGACGCAAAGAAGGTTAGGTTTAGGGCCTTAGGCTTTTTCAGGGTGCAGCGTCACGATTTTTCTTGCGTTTTTGTGTATGGCGTTAGGCGTGGCTCAGGCTCCGTAACATGACCCCCTACCTCTCCTCTCCCGTGGAGTTCCGAAAAAGGAACTGCATACACGGTCACCCTATTCCGCTCTACGACCCCATTTGTTAAGCCCGCTTACTTTATGACCCTGGGCCTCAAAACAGCCCAAAAGCCTTGTATAGTATGGTCTTTGGGCCCAAAAGCCTCAATATATGAGTCCTTAGATTCCTAGGGTGAGTGATGAAATGCAAAGCCACCAACTTCTGAAATTCTGAAGCCCTCGGATCCGGGATGCCCTAAACATCTGCCCGAGCGGCCCTAAACTCTGAACCCCGCCCCCCGCACATCACTTCGCCTCGTTCATCTTCGTGTTCAAAAACGCAGAGGCCTGTCAGAGCACTGCTGCTAAGAGTTATGAAATTGAGGCCTGGGGCTGTTGGGCCTCTTGGGCCTTCAACTTGCATAAGGCTTCAGCGCAGGCCTTTAAGGATACGGCTTTGGGCTGTGCAGTTGGGGCGTATTGGTGGGGGTGCCCTAAGCCCTAAACCCTAGCTCCGGCCCTTTGGGAACCTCGGCTTTCTGGGACACCAAAGAGAAACCCAAATCCTCACTCCCCCGGAAATTCCGGAGACGAGGAGATACCTAGGAAATAGAATAAAATAGCAACCTTAACGGCCCTACACCCCAAAACCTTTAAACCCTAAATGCCAACCCGTAGCCCTAAAGCCTATAACCTCAGCAGTCGTTGCGTCAGCGTTTTAGGTGTCTAGTGCCTGGGCTTGAAATCCCAAGAGCTGCGCTAGGCGTCTGGGTTGCCTGGGGTTTTACGGGCTTTATGGTCGGGTTTTGGGTTTAGGGGTTTAGGGGTTTAGGGGTTTAGGGTTTAGGGTTTAGGGTTTAGGGTAAATACAGCCAGATAGAGTAATCGCTTCGAGGTCTCAACTGCGGATTCCTTGAGGGGTCCTGATCTGCTGCTTACACCCTAAACCCTAGTTGCTGAGTTCATAAGCCACAAAAAGTATACACTTTCAGCTTTATAGTGGGAAATATTATCCCAAAAAGTAGAAAGTGTATCCACTCAGCTACTAAGAAACCCTAAACCCTAAACCCCTTAAAAGCCCTAAACCCTAAACCCTAAACCCCTTAAAAACCCTAAACCCTAAACCCCCTAAGAAACCCTAAACCCAAAACCCCTCCAAACCCGAAGATCGAAGCTCTGACCCCTCAAAAAGTGCCAAACCCCAAGGAAAGACCTACAGCTGAATCTCCCATAACGCTGCTTAGAGGATCATTGGACTTAGTAGGGCTTGTTTAAGGGATCCTTTAAGGGTTCTTTAAGGGGAGTTTAGGTTACTTAGAGGATCATGGGACTTAGTAAGTAGGCTATAATTGGGGTTATAAGTCCCCTAAGTGGGGTTATCCTAACTATAACCTGCTTATAACCTTACTTACTAAGTCCCATGAGCCTTCAAGTAGTGACCCCCATGACAGAGAAAGGAAATCCCTCCACCTTTAGGCCCAACCTGGCCGAAACCCTTGACCTATTTGTGGGGTATGCTTTGATACAGGAACAATCGTATGTATGCGTCTATGTATGGAGGTATGTGGGTATGTAGGTGTAGCTGTCTGCTTGTTGATATCTGTCTAGTTTGAGTGCGCAGTTCTTCACACTAAACCCTAAACTCTGTGAAGCCGTTCAATAGTTCAATACCCCTTAAGGAGAAACCCTTGCAACACCCCTTACGGGAACGCCAAAAGCAGAGAGCTGCCGCGTGAGACCCGAAGATAAGCCATAGTAACTTCTAGAAACAAGCCCATTAAATCCTGACAGGAACCCTTACAGCAACCCTTAATAACCCCCAAACGTAAACCCTAAATCCTATAACCCTCAATCCTAACCCTAAATCCTAACCCTAAACACCCCAAAACCCTTATATACATTAAACCTTCCAGCACCGACCCCCTTAAAGAAAGGACCCTCCAGGCCTTTCGAGCTTCGACCTCGGTCTTTGCTGCAGCAGAAGCGCACTCGGCCGCTGCGGCGGCCGACTCCTGCTTGAAGGCTCATGGGATTTAGTAAGTAAGGTTATAAGTAGGTTATAGTTAGGATAACCCCACTTAGGGGACTTATAACCCCAATTATAACCTACCTACTAAGTCCCATGATCCTCTAAGTGGTGAGGGTTCGGTTCCTTTCATGAATCCTACAAGGGCCTTTCAGGGATCCTTTAGAGGATCCTATAAGGGATTTAGGGCTCCTTCAACGAATCCCACGAGGGATTTAGTGCTCCTTTTTAAAGGATCCTATGAGGGATGTAGGGCTCCTTTTTAAGGGAGCCTAGAAGGGATTGAGGGCTCCTCTTTAAGCAATTCAGGGATTTAGGCTTCCTTTACAGGATCCTAAAAAGGGATTTAGGGTTGCTATACTTTACAGTGAACCCCAGAAAGTTGGAACACAGATTTAGGATGATTCATGCTGGGATTCCCTATACTTTACTTTAAGGGCAGGAGGCTAATGATGTTCCAACTTTCTGGCTTCTACTGTATGGGTTCCTACACAAGGGATTTAGGATTTCTACGGATTCTACCAGGGGTCCAGGGGGTGAACCTTCGGGCTCCAGGTTTTAGGATTTTGAGATTCCTACTTGTCCAGTATCTTACTTGAAGGCTCATGGGACTTAGTAAGTAAGGTTATAAGTAGGTTATAGTTAGGATAACCCCACTTAGGGGACTTATAACCCCAATTATTACCTACTTACTAAGTCCCATGATCCTCNGCTCATGGGACTTAGTAAGTAAGGTTATAAGTAGGTTATAGTTAGGATAACCCCACTTAGGGGACTTATAACCCCAATTATTACCTACTTACTAAGTCCCATGATCCTCTAAGTAGGGGAACTAAAGGTCAACCTTTGGGATCATATGGGTGGTTGTCAAAATTTTTGGCCCCTTTTTTGGTCCCTGTTATAATACGGCACCTATTATTTAGGGTACCCAAAAGAGGACCCTCATTTTGACAACCACCCATATAGGGATTATAGTACCCCAAAAAGGTTAAAGGTTACCTACTCTACTACTAAGGATTGGACGTTGTAGTGCAGAAGTGCTGTGCATTCCCCCAAATGATGCAGCGGAGCGATACACCTTGCTACCGGGACCGGAACAAAGCCTTGAAAAACATAGAAGAAAGGCGGACGTGGTTCCAGACCAGACAACCGTAATACTCCAACGGAAAGCCGACGCTGGACCAAAAGGCCTCTTGGCAGAATCCTGTCCATGCCTCTTGCAACCTTGTAAACACCCTTGCGCTGAACGTTAAACCCCAAAACGCCTAAGCCCGAAAGCCCTGATATAGGGGCCTCAACAATTACAATAGGGTTTGGGGTACATTATACTATAATATACTTTTACTAAGGAACCTCCAAAAATAGTACAGGAAATTATTTCGGACCTATAGTAAGCCCCTGAAGTGACTTCAAAGCCCTCAACCGAGCCTCAACCCCTAGACCTAAACAGCGCGTAAACCACAAGACACCCAAACCCCCAACACCCGCAGCTTGCCCTAAGCCCACAAAGGCCGAAACCGACCCAACTTAGAAGATCATGGGACTTAGTAAGTAGGTTATAATTGGGGTTATAAGTCCCCTAAGTGGGGTTATCCTAACGATAACCTACTTATAACCTTACTTACTAAGTCCCATGAGCCTTCAAGAAAAGCCCAAACTCCCAAACCCCAAACAGCGACTTATAAGTCAGCACTCCCAAATCCTAAACCCCCGAAAAACCTAGCAATCTAAACCCTACTTGAAGGCTCATGGGACTTAGTAAGTAAGGTTATAAGTAGGTTATCGTTAGGATAACCCCACTTAGGGGACTTATAACCCCAATTATCACCTACTTACTAAGTCCCATGATCCTCTAAGTAAATCCCGACAACCTACACTCCCCAAAACCCATAAACACCGAATTTCTGCAGGCTCAACCCCAAAACCATCGGTCCTGTAGCCCTGCCTTTAGGATGCCAAGAACCCCATTAGAGTTCATATGGCTTTTTCAAAATGAAGCTCTATAGGGTATATTGTAAAAACCCTCCGAAGCCCAACAACCCTGGCACTCCTCCGGCGGGAGGACCTCAAGACCCTTCAAGAAGGGCATCTCTGCCTGAGAGCTGCTTTTACAGGTTGCATGGGTACTTAGAGGATCATGGGACCTAGTAGGGTTCCCTTTAAGGGATCCTTTAAGGGTTCTTTAAGGGGAGTTTAGGTTACTTAGAGGATCATGGGACTTAGTAAGTAGGTTATACTTGGGGTTATAAGTCCCCTAAGTGGGGTTATCCTACCTATAACCTACTTATAACCTTACTTACTAAGTCCCATGAGCCTTCAAGTAAGGGATTAGTTGGAAACCGGATTCAGGCCAAATAGTGCTGGGATTCCTTATACATTACTCTTGGGGATTGAGGCTATTGGGTTTCCAACTCTTGGGCTTCTACTGCAGCTGGTTTAGGGGTTGAGGGGCTTGGAGGTCTAGGGGTTTATGGATTTAGGGGCTTAGGGTTTAGGGTTTAGCGGTTCAGGGGTTTAGGGGTTTAGGATTTAAAGGCTAGGGGTGTAGGGCTAAGGGCTTGATGGCTTTGTTGGGTGTACTCAAGTGGTACTACGGTGTTATTCGAGGTTTTCTCGCAAGGGCTCTGACGGGGGTGTTGCGAGGTTTTGGTCAGGATTCTACGCGTGCGTGATAAAGGTCTTATTGGTGGGTTGTCCGGCCCTATGGGTTTACACACGATTTGCAGGGCTTATACGGGAGTTTCCGAAAATAGGGGACCCTAATATAGTACCCTAAATAATAGGATCCTTATTATGAGGACCCTAGGACATACGGCGCTCCCATTCCCTCTCTCCAGTCGGCACATGCTGTGCACACCGCTAGCCCGTTGAGTTCCTGAACATAGGATGGGGGTCCTTTAAAGATAGAATAGGGTTCCTTGATCCTGAAAGAACCCTACAACGGTTCGAGAACAAGGCACTGTAGCCCCGCCCCCGCTGAAAGCGAGGGTTCACTTCAACTTCGAGGCCTTTGAGCCAGTTTTGCTGGCCATCTTTGCTGACAAGGCGAGCAACTCTTTGACCGTGTGGAGATCCTCTCGTGTGTGGCAAGTGGTCGCAGGGATTCTAGGAGCGATTGACCGCCTCCTTCCCAGAGCCTCCAAAACCCCTTAATCTTAAATCATATAAGGGATCCTATTATAACTTAAGGTATATTCCTTAATTAAGGGATTTTGGAGGCTCTGGGTTGACCTCGTCAGCCTGCACAGCTTCCTTCTTGCAAGCCTTTTTGCGTTGCAGCGCACTTTGACCTTCGGCCTCGAGCTCTTCATGCCGTCCTTGAGGGAATCCGCCGAGCGCTTTCCGATGATAAGAAGGAACACATGCAACCTACCGCAGCTTACCAGCTTCCTCAGCGGACCCACCCTGTGCGAAAGAAACTTCCAACCTTCATCCCGTGGAGTAAGGGATACGGTTTCGGGTTTATTTGGAGCTTAGGGTCTGGGATGGCTTAGGATTTAGGGACCTTCCAAGCCTGACAGCGTGTTCAGCCTCAAAGGCGGTTTGAAACGCCTACGAAATCCAACGCTATGGCTCATTGCAACACGTCTCGTGCATTAACCCCTGATGATAAAGACTCTGCTAAGGCTGTATCAAGTCTCTGTTTGGTCCCTACTTGGAGTCGTTTTGGTGCTTGGAAGGCTCAAGTAGGGCGCTTCTGTCGGATGTTTTGGTTGATGATAATGAAGGTCAACGACTTGTGTTTTGGGGGTTCAGGTCTTTGGCTATGTTGGCTCAAGTTCTCGGATCTACAGGTTCTAGGGCTTCGTGGTCTAGGGCTCAGGGTCCTAGCAAGGGCGGTGGGGTTTTTGGGTTTGACTTTCGACTGCAGGGCGTTGGGGTTTCGGGGATTACGGCTTTTGTTTTTACGGCTCCAGGCTGTTGCAAGACCCCGCAAGTATCAAATAGTGCCCAAGCAAGCCTGAAGGAATCAGTGCTCGTTAGCACCCCGAAACCAAAAACCAAAAACAGTCAAGCCCGAATAAACAGAACAACCACACAGACCATGCTTTGCAAAAGAATGAAAGATTCCCGAGATCGACGGCCTCTGTGCACATCATGAGCAGCTCCTCCACCTGCGCCACGGTTTCCGCCGCCTCCGGACGATTACGAGCTTTGGGGTTTCAGGCCTGTTATATACACTGGACAGTAGACCCAAAAGCCTAAAGCCCTTCCAGGAACCCTTCCAAGTAAACTGAATGGAGACTACGGGAAGTGACCCCAGTGTGATCCCAAAAAGCCGAGACGCAAACGCTAAACCTTGCAAACCCTATACCCTTACTTGGAGGGGCAGGGGACTTAGTAAGTAGGTTACAAGTAGAGTTATAAGTACCCTAAATGGAGTTACCCCAATGATAACCCTACTTATAACCAACTTACTAAGTCCCCTGCCCCTTCAAGTAACCCCAAACCAAACCCTAAACCCCTGAATCCTAAACCCCAAAACCCGAACCTCCAAACCCCAGGCCGCGGCCTCTTTCAGCACCTTCTGTGAAGCAAGGCCCGCCTTCGGGGGGTCTTAGGGCTGAAGGGGTTTAGGGCTAGCCGTTTAAAGTTGAGGGCTGTAGTTGTCTACTGTAGTGGGTCTAGGGTTGAGGGTTTAGGGTTTCAGGTTTAGCACAGGGCTTAAGGCGTTGGGGCTTTACGGTTTTAACTCTAGGTCTTTGGGCTGTTTTGAGTCGTGGGAGGGCTTTGCGGAGCACGCGCGGGCCGAGGGTCGAGGTACAGGGAAATATGTGAGAGTTTGGGACGAGGGACTAGGCTATGAACAGGGATCAGGCATCAAGCAATTGGGGTTCAAGTCTAAACCCACACCAAAACCATAACCCTCAAACCCTAAACCGGGAGAAAAGACAGATACCAAACACTCTGGCCATTCACAGGGCTCTCCCGGATCATAGAGAAGAAAGACCTCGAGCCCTGAAACCTAAACCCTGTTAACTCTGAACACCAAACCCTGAGCCCTTAAATCATGGGGTTGCCGATGCCGGACACCCCCAACACTGGCCCAACACCCTGCTCCACCCTGTTCTTCAAGCCGTTTAAGAAGGAAATCATGGGTTCGCATGAGTTGTTGCTTAGGGTTGGGTGTTTAAGTGTTTTGGGGAAGGAGTTTACACTGTTTTGCAGGGTTTTAGTTTGAGGAAATACTTTCTAGATGCAGTGAGCCCCCGAGCAACATGGATCAGACACCCCAAGCCAAAAAAAAAAATACGAGCGCCAATCAATACTAGAATAGGGTTCGGGCCTTATAGCTACCAGTACAACGCGAGTGCAAGGGACAATCGTTAATAAATGCGCATACCCCTGTATTGAACCGCAGACCGTCTATGGGCGTGCCTGCTGTTGCGCAATGCTTCTCGAAAGCGTTGCGCCCTTGCCGATCGGATTTTACGACTGATTTTCAAGGTTCAGTTTCAGGGTTTAGGGCTCCGGGTGTAGGGTTTAGGGTTCAGGGCTCCGGGTTTAGGGTTTAGGGTTTAGGGCTCCGGGTTTAGGGCTCCGGGTTCAGGATCTTGAAAGTTTAAAAGAATTCCACTGCGAGCAATTTATGCGCTGATCCCCATAAGGCCCTAAACCCTAAGCCCTAAACCCTAAACCCCTAAACCCTAAGCCCTAAACCCTAAACCCTAAGCCCAAAACCCTTCAAGCATGTAAAACCCTGACTCCCGCGAGCCGTATGGCCCAAAAAGACTTGAAACAAGGTTGGATGGATGGATGGATGGATGGATGGAGGAAGGGAGGGATGGAGGGATGGATGGATGGATAGATACATACATAGATAGATCGATGGAGGGATGGATGGATGGATGGATGGATGGATAGGTAGGCAGATACACAGATAGATATACGTGTATACACCCCTGTCAAGTTGCAGCTGTCCTAACTTATGTACTTGTGACACAGGAACAATAAAAGGTACATACATACCATACAAGATCGTCGGACGTGCCCGTAGGTGTATACAAACATCCATCCTTCCATCCATCTATCCATCCATCATCAGTTCGTACATACACCCATATGTACAAACATACACTACAAACAAACAAAAATTCATACATGCATACATACATACATACAGACAGACAGACGGACATGCACTTATACATACAAATTATATAAATACATGCACACATAATGTATGCATGTGGGTGGTTGTCAAAATTAAGGTCCCTTTTTGGGTACCCTAAATAATAGGTGCCGTATTATAACAGGGACACCAAAAAGGGACCATAATTTTGACAACCGCCCATGTGTATGTATGCACATGAACTCTGGCATCTTAATGGTCCCAAGGGTTCTTCCCGCCGTCCTTCTGCTTGAGCTCGTTGATCTTGTCCTGTCTCTGCAGGTTTAGGGTTTAACTGGGCTTTAGGGTGTACGGTTTAGGGTTCAGGGTTTAGGGTTCAGGGTACATAGTCTGGGCCTTTAAGTAACCAGGGAGAAAAAAGTCTAAACTTCTATTTCATAAGGGTTCCTGTAAGAAAGCATTAAAGTATGGTACTCCAAAGCCCAGTTAAGGTCCAGGGCCTAGTGTTTGTAGCTTAGGGCGTCTGTGCTTCACAGGTTCGGGCTGCTGTAACTGTAATGAACCCCCGAAGGTTGGTAGAAAGGAGTTAGTGCTACGGTTGATGGACAAAATCCTGCATGACCCATAATAAGGAATATACCATAATTCCCATAGTTTAGGGTCCTTAGGGTCATGCAGGATTTTGTCCATCAACCGAATGAACCCCCGAAGGTTGGTAGAAAGGAGTTAGTGCTAGGATTCCCTGCTACGCTGTACCTCAAGGGCATAGCGGTAAAGATCTTCCAACTTCCTGGCCCCTAAACCCTTAAACCCTGAGCCCTAAACCCTAAAACCTGGAGCCCTAAAACCCTAAACTCTTAAATCGCAGAGCTCAAAAACCCAAACCCTAAACCCCCAAAAATAAATCCCAAACCCTTAGCCCGAGCCCCAAAACACCCTACTTGGAGGGGCAGGGGACTTAGTAAGGGTTCCTAAAGGGCTCCTCAAAGGGATCTATAGGGTTCCTTAAAGGGATCTATAGGGTTTAGGGTTTAGGGTCTACGTGAAGCGGCAGGGGACTTAGTAAGTAGGTGATAAGTAGAGTTATAAGTACCCTAAATGGAGTTACCCCAATTATAACCCTACTTATAACCAACTTACTAANGGGGACTTAGTAAGTAGGTGATAAGTAGAGTTATAAGTACCCTAAATGGAGTTACCCCAATTATAACCCTACTTATAACCAACTTACTAAGTCCCCTGCCCCTTCAAGCAAAAACCACCAACGAAAACCTCACACACATCCAAAATAACCACAGGGAATTAGGGTACCTTATTTAAGGGTCCCCATAATAAGGATCCTACTATTTAGGGTACTATATTAGGGTTCCCTATTTTCGGAAACTCACAAACATCCAAAACAACCACAGGCTTTCCCTACCTTTGCTTAGTAGGGAATGGAGGAATGGGGTACAATTATAACTACTACGGCTGATGGACAAAATCCTGCATGACCCTAAGGACCCTAAACTATGGGAATTATGGTATATTCCTTCTTATGGGTCATGCAGGATTTTGTCCATCAACCGCATTACTACCATTCTTCCATTCCCTACTAAGCAAAGGTAGCTTTCAAGCCCCGGGCTTCCAGGGTTCTTCGGTCGATGCTAGCCTTCACGGAGTGTCGGGTTTAGGGTCGTAGCACTAGGGTCTTAGGGTTTGGGGTTTAGGGTCTTAGGATTAGGGTTTAGGGTTTAGGATCTTAGGATTAGGGTTTAGGGTCTTAGGATTAGGGTTTAGGGTTTAGGGCTGAGGGTCTTAGGATTAGGGTTTAGGGTTTAGGGTTGAGGGTTGAGGGTCTTAGGATTAGGGTGCTGGATTTAGGCTACGGATTTGGGGGGGCGCGGAATTTCGGTATGCAAAGCGTAAGCAGCTTCGGAGAATTTAAGGCTAGGGTCTTTTGGGGGTGGACGTGGGTATGTCCACTCCCTAGAACATAAACCCTAAACCCAAAACCCTAAGCCCTGACCGATTGTCTCCTTGATGTTCACCAACTCGACCTTCATGGGGCCCTTGGCCGACGCGAGCCTCCGCAGCACCAGTGCTAGTTGAAAAACCTCTCGCTTCGCTCGTTGTTTCGCGCGATCTTCAACAAAACAAACGTGCTTTCATTATATACTTGAGCACGAAATAACTCTCTTCATCATACGAACGAAGTGTGCCAGGTTGGGTCGCTTGTTCTTGGTGGTTACGTTCGTGCGTGCTGTCAATACGGCGTGAGGACCCCGGGGGCTCCTATTGAAGGGATTGTTTTTCTTTCTCTTTAGGGCTTTACGGTTTTTGGATATTCTTGGTGGGGCTTTAGGGTGTTCGGCGCACCTTATAACGCGGATGCGCCGTGGGCGGGAGCGGTCCTTGGCTAAAGTGTATCGATGAGCTGCCTCGCGGATCTTCAAGCACCAGCCCGGTCTGCCACAAAGTCCCTAAACCCCTAAACCCTAAACCCTAAACCCCTATCAGCTTTGACATCACTGCCCACGCCGCAGAATCACCTATGAAAGTTCCCAACTCAAGCTCCACGAAAGTGGCCACTTCCGTTCAACAGGCTCCACGGTTTAGGGTTCAGGGTTTAGGGTCCCCTCAGTCAAACCAACCACACAGCTACAAGGATGAGAAGAAAATCTAAGCCCCAAAAATCCTGAAGCCTCAAACGAGCCAACTCCTCCATCCTACACCCTTAACCCCGACAGCCGTAAACCGTGAGCTCCCAAAAGCCCCAAAAGCCCCAAAAGCCCCAAACACCCTTGTTTTCCTGGCTTTGCCCTTGGTACCCCTTAACCCAGGAGCACACCCTCAAGACATGTTTGAAATGGCTTTCGAGGGTGTAGTAGCTTCGAGAAGGGTTGTTGAGCTCTCTGGGCACCGGACGCTGAAGCGAACTTAACGTCTCGTGATGCTTGAACCATACTGCAATCATCTAGGTAGTAGAGGAGTATCCTCTACCCTAGACCCTACCTGATCCTTAGGCCCTATAATCCCATTATCCTAAACCGTAAACCGCCCTAAGCTGAGAACCCTAAGCCGGCAGGCTCTGACATAGTAAGCACCTAGGGCCTAGGGTGTAGAGTATCTCCTTATAGCTCCTCTAGGTGGGGCTTTCAAAGCCTTTGAAAAAATTAATAAATACGATCCTCTTACGCCCAATAAGGGAAAATATCAAATGTCCCAAAGCCCTACCCAGTCCTGTACATGTTCACTGTAAGCACACACACCCTAACGCTAGTCTTATTGTAAAGGCCCCGGTCTTGAGCCCTACTCCAGAGAAGCTCCCGGAGTGAAGTTAGCTACTGCAGGGGCACCAACCGTCGGAATAGGGTTGCTGTGAGGGGATCCTAAACGCGCACCATACGTGTTCCATGATAAGGACGACACTACGCGTTTGCCTAATGTATCGGTCTTGATGGTAAGAATAGGGTTCTGGGGCGAATGGTATGAATACTGTCATGGTATTGAGGTGCGCTAGGAACCAATATAACGAACTTTTAGGCTTCTGCACATCTTACGTGCTGCTGCACACTGGCCTCTGCTCCACCGTGCGCAGGAGCTGCACCTTTTTAAACTTCGGTTTAGGGTTTAGGGGTTTAGGGTTTAGGGTGGCGACTAGTGTGGTAAACTCAAGAGCTACGGGTCCGCCTAAAGGACCATAAGGCTGCTATCGGATATCAACAGGATTTCTACTGGTGTCCTGGGACGAGGCTATGTTGTCTCGAGGGGTTCATGGGCAGTTTTAAATGCGGGACAACTACCTTTATGACTGACATACGAGCGGGGTTTTCAGAAAATCAGGGTGCCTCTTGCTGACTCCTTACAAAGAGCATGCGACTATGCAATGTAGGTTCTTTCATGACTCTGGTCATGCCGTTGCACCTCCTTGTATGTGCAACTATGGCTGAGTGTTTAGTGAGCGGGTTTTGGATGCAGGAGTCTGGGGTTAGGGTCAATTACGAAATAGCTTTTCAGGCGGTCTCCCGAAGGTTGGAGGCCCTTCGACGGATGGATTGGCGAGAAATCCCTCACCTCGAAATGTGCACAAAGTACCACGTAGGATTTTCCGCATCAGCTTTACACGAACTTGCTGTTCAGGGAGCTAATTTGAAATTCCGAGGCCCCGAAGCCCCAAACCCGAATGGCTTGAGCCCCACAGCCCTAAAATCTCAGCCTTCTGTAAGCCCGACAGCATGAAACTCGAACAGAAATACCACCACCCCAAATCTAAATGTTTTTGCCGAACTCTGCAGCCCCAAATTAGGACCCCGAAAAAGCACATAAGCAAAAAGTAGGATAGGGATATCCCATATAAACCCCCTTATAATGAAGCCCATTAAGGTAGGAATACCCCTATAACATACTTATGCTTATGTCGTTTTGGGGTCCCCAACAAATGCAGGCAGGGTGCGAGCGACAGGATGGCAGGACGCAGGACGGACTCGGATGAAGTTATCTCCTCCTCGATTGAAAAAGACTCGAATGCTCGTTAGTAGCGATACGTGGGGCCGCTCCTAATGGAACGGGAACCCTACACGCCTGAAGCTCATTTTCTGCCACCCCACGGGGGCAGGTTGCTTCTGTCTGTCTTCTCGGAAACCTGACATCATCATAGGACTGCGGTCTATCTTTCCTTCTAGGATCAACTTGTGCTTTCAGGTGAGGATGTTTGCTTCAGAGCAGTGTTTACAGTATCTACTTGGAGGGGCGGGGGACTTAGTAAGTAGGTTATAAGTAGAGTTATAAGTACCCTAAATGGAGTTATCCCAATTATAACCCTACTTGTAACCAACTTACTAAGTCCTCTGCCCCTTCAAGTAGGGTGAACCGGCCTTGCGGCTGGTGTGCAACTGACACCGCCAAGGCACATTTGCACAGGGCTCAGCCAAGTTCTCAACATAAAGCTAAGGACTATCCTGGGGCATCATTACTGATCATCCCGACCCCCGGAATCAAAGGATTCGGTCCCGCTTTGCTTGATTGGTTAAGGCCGTAGCCCCAGGATACCCGCTGCAGTCCCTGCAGTCCCTACTACGGGAAAAATTAACCACGTCAACCATGGTTACACTTGTTGAACACTGGTTTAAGCACTTGTTTTTTTGCCAAGTGTTTCATGGAAGTCCTAAGCCTTAAGCTGCATTCCCACGGCAACTGCAGACAACCTAGGTTCCTGAGTAACCCCTTTATAATACGGGTACCCTTTTTCCTACTATTTGGTTTCTAATAAGGGGACCCTAAACCAAAAAGGGCAAAAGGGTAGTACTACCCTAAACCCTAAACCCCGCAGACAACGATTCCTCGCACATCTGAACGTTCTCGGCCAGGGTGTGCATCATCGCCACCTTCTCCACCTTACCATAAAGAGGTCAGATCCGATCCTGTGCCATGCCTTGAGAGTGCTGGCTATCACTATAGTACAATATCCCCATTCCCATTTCAGGGCCCTATATGATGCTTAGTTGCTGAGTTCATAAGCCCCAAAAAGTGTAAACTTTCAGTTTTGTAGTGGGTAGTATTATCCCCAAAAGTGTAAAGTGTATCCACTCAGCTACTAAGCTTTTCAGGGCCCTGTATGATGTGATATAACGCTATAGAAACCCGGACAAGCCTCGATAGTACGTAGTGGAGCTTAGTTGTAAGCTTCTGAAACTCTCGTTAACCCGAAACCCTATGAACCCTATGTTTCGGGTTCATGGCGTAAGTTTCAGTTGCTCTGACTGCAACTAATGCAAGCCATTTCGAGCTTTACACGCTCTGCAGCCACCGATATTTCCATGCCCTTCCCCAAACCCTAAACCCGAGACCCTAAAACCCTAACCCCATGCCTTTTAAGTTGTTGATGCCACAAGAGCTCTCTGTTAGCTCCACGCTGCACTAGCCTCGGGGGTTGGGCCTGTTGACGTGCTACGAGCAGCCGCTGTCGCATTCCCAGCCGCTGGGCTCGGGATTGTCGATGCCTCGCAGTTCGGAGTCGGAGTCGGCATTGGGCTTGCCGCCGAGTTCCGAGTCGGAGTCGGTGCTGGGCTTGCCGCCGAGTTGGGAGTCGGAGTCCGTGCCGCGGCGGGCGGATGTCACTTAGGAAGTCGAACTCACGCCAAGTAAAGATCGAGTTGACACGTATCGTCACGTGAGCCGTGACACCCACACCACTTAACAAGATCTCGCCTTCTTCCCCAACTGGAAGAGAAAGCCGCCGGAGGCTGTTGTGTTGGCGTCCAGAAAGCGGTCAAGGCCCCTGGTTTCGGGGTCTCGGACTTGGGTGAGAGTGAGTCATGGAGCTAGGATGAGCTAGCCCTGCCGCGTGTAAACGAAGCCCCTGAGGCTTGTCTCGCGGAAGATGTGGAAGGCGGCGTCCACGGTTTAGGGCATAGGGTCTTTAGGGTTTATGGGTTAGGATTGTGGGTACTGGCAACCTTTTTGAAGTCAGGAGTGCTTTTGAAAACCAAAAAGACATGTACTGTAAAGACTAAACCCCAAACCCCAAACCGAATAGGGCCCCAGAATACCCGATGACCCTGATTGATCGCCCATGAAGCCTAGGATCCTACCAGTACATGTGGGACAGCACTCACATTAAGCCCCCAAATACCCCTTCAACCGGTAAACACCGTAAACAAACCCCAACCCCTAAACCCCTAAAATCCCTAAACCCTAACCCCAACCCCTAAAATCCCTAAACCCTAACCCCTAAACCCCTAAAAACCCTGAAGCCCTGAATGGAACCCGAATGCCCTAAAGTCCTCCCCAATAAAAACCTCAAGGCCGAGACCAGCTTAAAACAAACGCCCCAACCCTAAACCCTGAACCCTAAACCCCTAAACCCCTAAACCCCTAAACACTAGAACCCTAAATCCCCAAAACCATCCTTAAAAAAGACAACGAAGAAGGCTGCCTCCAGCTCTGCCTCTGAGACCTTCTTGCTGAAGGCGTCCAAGGACCTCTTGGCCGCCAGACGCTCCTCGGAACTCGTTTAAAATAGGGGCCTTACAAGTAGAATAGGGGTTCCTGTAAAGGGATCCTTGAAGAGTTCTGTAAGGGTTTCTATAGGGTATATAGTATAGGGGCCTTAATAGCTAGAATAGGGTTTTAGGGCCCATTATGCTATAAGTATAATAAGGAGCCCCCAAAATAGTATAGGCAATTGTTCTGGGCCCTATATTTAACGGCCTTTTGTGTCAGCTGCAGGGTTCTTGGGCTTAAGGTTTAGGGTGAAGGCAAAAGGTTCTTTTGGGACTCTGAATTAGATATATTTGGTAGGGTTTAGGGTTTTCCCCTGATTTGCCATCCCCTACTTTTGATATAGAGGGATTCAAACAGGAATCCTGATGTTGGGCCCTGACAGAAAGTTGCTCCTTAATCAGGGGTCTACATTGATGATTAGGGTTTAGGGCGAAGGATACGTACAGGGTTCCTCAACGGCTGTACGAGTGGCGCAGGGCTCGTGGATCGGGGCGTGGGCTTTGGTTTTATGGTTTGGCAAAGGCAGGGCTTTAGGATGTTCAGGGTTTGTAGGTGTTCAACCCCAGCGTAAACAACTAAACCTGCTATTGCTCAATCAAGAGCAAAGACTCTTGAAGCGGCTGTTGAAGGGGCTTAGAGGGCTATGTGGTTTAAGGGTTGTAAAATTCAACAGGTTTCGGCTGAACACAATGAGCCCAAACATGTTCCCTCTCCCTCCCTCCCTCCCTCACGCTCTCTCTCCCTCCCTCCCTCTCTCTCTCTCTCTCTCTCTCTCGCTCCCTGTCTCTCTCTCTCTGTCTCTCTCTCTCTCTGTCTCTCTCTCTCTCTCTGTCTCTCTCTCTCTCTCTCTCTCTCTCTCTCTCTCTCTCTCTCTCTCTCTCTCTCTCTCTCTCTCTCTCTCTCTCTCTCTCTCTCTCTCTCTCTCTCTCTCTCTCTCTCTCTCGCTCTCTCTCTCTCTCTCTGTCTCTCTCTCTCTCTCTGTCTTTCTTTTTCTCTCTCTCTCGCTCTCTCGCTCTCTCGTTTCTGTCTCTCTGACTCCATCGTGGTGCCTGGAAATCCTTCCGGAAGGTCTTCAAGGGGAGGATCTTCTTCATGGCCTCCACTTCCAGAGTTTAGGGCACTTGGGGGTTTCGGGGTGCATAGGGTTTCGCGGAGTAGGGCTGCCATAAGAGAGTTTCGGAGTGGGGTTTAGGGTTTTATGTCTAGGATTCAAAGGTTTTCGGGCGTCAATAGGTTTTTAGAGGTTGATGCCGTTTGGGCACTTCTGAAAAAAGAAGCGGTCCCCTGTTGGGCGGCTCTCTTTTCCAAATTTGCGCATCAACAGAGAAATCTTCACAAGCCTCAAGACGTCGACTGTTTGAATACTATGGCGGCGCGCATGATAAGACAAGAGATAGGGAAACGCAAGGCATGCTACTCCTGCTATGTACCTGTTACAGTAAAGGCCGTGACAACAAGGTGGATACATTTCTTGCTCAAGACACCCCAATGTAACCAGGAGGAATGCTAGCTTTGTGGTGATTTTGCACATGAAGCCAAATTCTTTGGTCCCTCTATGAGCCCTGAACCTGGGGTCTCGCACAATCCTGTTTCCTACGATTCAGTTTTCGGACGGAATACCCTATAAACCGGGTAGAAAAAAACCAGGCGAAACAAAAAATCCTATAGAAGCCCGTAAAGAAGCCGGTAAACATCTCTGTAGAGGCCCCTTCAACCCAAAGCGAAGATATCATTGCTTATAAAGCTCTTGGGTTAATTCTGGAACCCTTCAGGGAACTCTTAACGGAACCCGTACATCTGCGTGTGCCTTAGACCCATAATCATAGGCCCCATTACTGGGTTTTTAAGTAACCAGGGAGAAAAAAGTATAAACTTTTTTTTCATAATGGTTCCTCTAAGAAAAAATATTAAAGTATGGTACTCCAAAACCCAGATTATATCCTACATTCCCAACCCTGAGTTACAGGAACCCCCTAATGATAGGACCTCTAACGGCACCCTGAAAGGAACCCTTCAAGGATCCCGTAGAGGATCCCTCTTTTATTAAGGGAACCCTTGAAGGAACCTTTATAGTATCCCTTATAGTCACCGTTATAGTACCCCTGATAGTAATTAACCTTTATAGCAACCCTCAAACGAACCCCTTAAAGTTTACAGTATCCCTTATAGTATCCTTTCTAGGAACCCTTAAAGGAACCCCTTAAAGTTTACAGTATCCGTATCCCTTATAGTATCCTTTCTAGGAGCCCTTAAAGGAACCCCTTAAAGTTTACAGTATCCGTATCCCTTATAGTATCCTTTCTAGGAGCCCTTAAAGGAACCCCTGAAGGGCACCCTTACAGCGCGAGAACCTCCGAGAGTCGATTGTGCAGCGCCACTGTGTCGGCCAAAGGCTGGGCGCGGACATCCAAGGGGAGGTTCTTCGCGGCCTCGTCGGGGCTTTGGGGCTTTTAGGGTTTGGGTTTCGGTTAAGGGGGTCTAGGATTCGGGGCTTTGGGGCTTTTGGGGTTTGGGTTTGGGTTAAGGGGGTTTGGGATGGTGTGGGGTTGGGGGCTTTGGGGCTTTTGGGGATTGGGTTTCTTTTTATGGAAAAGGGGGTTTAGGGTTTAGCGTTTAGGGCTAGTTCAAAGCCTCGCCGGGGCTTTGTTAGGGTTTGGGATGGTTTAAAGTTTGGGGCTTATGCATTGTAATGTACTATATGCCGGGCGGCTTGGGGGGGTCTAAGGTTTGGGGTGTAGCGTTTAGGGCGTTTTTTTTGCTATCTTCTGGGTGCTTTTTGTTGGGGGAGGGGGTTGGGGTTTGGGGTCGCGGGTGTTTTGAAGGACTTTGTAGGATGTTACTTAAGGCTTCTTTTGAGGGTTCTTTTTGTCCATCAGCCAAAACCTCTATTGCAGCTAGATTTGGGTGGTAGTCGTCGTCGTAAGAGCCAGAGAAGTCGCAGGAGGAGGCAGTAGCAGTAGTTGTTTCATCACGGCTTTTGGGGGTTTTAACACTATACTGCCTTAAACTTAAGCAAACTTTTCACCCTGAAGCCTTGCACCCTCAACCCTACAACCCTAAACCCTAAAGCTGGGGAAGCTCGGAGCCCAGCTGTGTTTTACAAGGGTAGCCTTTTTCCTACTTCTCGGTTGTGGTACTTGAAGGGGCAGGGGACTTAGTAAGTGGGTTATAAGTAGGGTTATAATTAGGGTAACTCCATTTAGGGCACTTATAACTCTACTTATAACCTACTTACTAANGACTTAGTAAGTGGGTTATAAGTAGGGTTATAATTAGGGTAACTCCATTTAGGGCACTTATAACTCTACTTATAACCTACTTACTAAGTCCCCTGCCCCTTCAAGTAAGGGCACCAGAAAATCAAAAGGGCAAAAGAGTACTACTCAGGAACCTAGTAGACCCTAAAGACCCATAGATCCCTTATAGAACCCTTTGAGGAGCCCTATAAGGGGCCCTTTCAGGAACCCTTTAGGGGTGCTACTTAGAAACCCTCTACATTCAACCCGGCCTGTTGAAGCTTCGAGAAGCGAAGGCGAGCTGGTGCGACCCGCTTCTCGCACTCCTTGGCGGCTGTCTCCACCTCAGTCTCATCAAAATACTTGTTAATGGATTCTGCAATACAATACAGTATTAGTATAGTATAATATGTAACCTTTTCAATTTCAAATGTAAGAATTTAAGATGCTATGCTATAGGGCTACAAACAGTTGCTACAGGTGTGAGGAAGATCTATAAGGGTCCTATAAACCATAAACGGTTGGGGCCTCCGGATTTCGTGCTTTAGGACGTATGTTACTTCAAGGGTTGTAGGGTTCAGGGTTTAGGGCTTAGGGTTTAGGGCCTGAGGGCTCTGACAGAAGGATTTGGGATTACCTCAGAACCCGGGCACTCCAAAACCACCGACTTCGCACATTTGCTCGGGTCTTCTGAGGGTCTAGGCTGGCATCGACTTTTTCCCAGATCCCGAAGAAAGCAAGAACCTGAAAAAAGCCCAAAGGCCCAAAGGCCTTGAACTGAAAAAAATGAACCACGCGAAGCCTAATAAACCCTCTAGTGACCTCAACGGCCCTCATTCCTAAAAGGAACCCACGCCCCAATGCCATAAAAACCACGAGACTTTAAACCCCTCTAGCCGCCTGAAAGCTCCAAGATGGGGGCAGGGAGCCTGAATTTTTGGAGCAGGGCTTTCCCAAAAGAACCCACGCCCCAAAGCCATGAGCCTTAAAGGCGCGGGAGCCTGAAATTTTTGATAGCAGGGCCTTCGGGGGCCTACTATCCTACTTTGTCGGGTATCATGGGGAACCAAAGGATAACTTTTTTTCATAATAATGCAGGAACCCGATTAAGAAACCTTGGGCCTTGATAAGGGTTCCCTATATGAATCCTACTATTTTGGGGTTATAGGGCCAGGGTTTCTTAATCAGGTTCCTACATTATAAGGACTATATAGGGACTATACTACCGCAAAAGGTTAAAGGTTACCTACTCTACTACTAGGCTAGAGTTGGGTAGGGATTATAAGAGAAAACTACGTAGTACTAATGATCCGTCCCTACGCCACACGCGCTTCACCTAAAAGGCCTTCTTCCCCACACAGAGCCCTTACAGAACCCTACACAGTAAGTGTTCGAGGAACCCTTAGTTGCTGAGTTCATAAGCCTTTAAAGTGTACACTTTTAGTTTTATAGTGGGTAATATTATCCCCAAAAAGTGTAAAGTGTATCCACTCAGCTACTAAGACCCTCATAGTGACCAGTGACCCTCCAAAAGAGCCCCAAAAGACTGAACCTACACACACGAACGCTGCCTCATCGATGGCCGACTGCAGCATCTCGCTCTCCCCGTCGGGGGGTTCAGCCATAAGGGGATCCTCGACAGATGCAGAGGATGGGTTTAGGATTTAGGGCCAATTTAGGGCTTAGGGTTTAGGGTTTAGGCTTCGCCCGTTAAGGGAAGAGCTAGCATGATGATCAACAAGCTCCCTCGAAGGGCTCCAGAGTCGTGTTTCGGGTTCATCGTCGAGGCTGGGAGTATAGCACGTCCTATTCAAATCCGACTTTGACCGGGTCGGGATGTGGCAAAATGTTGGGCTAATGTATGGCTTATATTACTAGTATCCCCATAATAAAACCCAATATATACACTCACCAATATTCAGAAGGAGGCCTATTTACACTCACCAAAACGGTAATATAAACCCTACTTCATATAAGTTATAAGGTGCAGTCCTTCATTTAAGGGCTCTTTAGGAGTCTCTGCTCAGCTGGGAGGCAGCCATGTCCACAATGGACCGTAACGACTCCTGCAAAGCTGGGATTTCATTTGGGAGTTTCCGAAAATAGGGGACCCTAATATAGTACCCTAAATGATAGGATCCCTATAATAAGGACCCCAAAATAAGGGTCCCCTATTTTCGGAAACTCCCATTTGGGTTTAGGAGGTTCTGTTTTCAGGGGTCGTCGGAGCTGTGTTTTTTTTTATTGTATGGGCGGTTCTCATCCTTATGGAGCCTACGCTAGGCTACGCACCCCTACGCGCTATCCCGGCCCACCATGGGGAAAGCTACCTACGCAGAGATATCTCGAGCTATGATGGCCTACGCAAGCCTACGCGCTACGGAGGCCTATAGGGGACTTGTCTTGTAAAACGTCGAAGCCTTTACGTATTTTTTCATATAGATATAGCATGATATAGCCGGCTATGTGAAAAAATCTAAGAAACACCCCGCAACACCCTTGAACTTTCTATACGAAGGCTCATAAGACCTCGAACCAGCAGCCGAAAGCCTAAACCCGGAAATATAAGTAAGGAGGTCGACATAAATGACTACGACACACAAGGGAAAGCCCTATACGCCTAAAGCGACTCCGAAGGCTACGCGCAGCCTACGCAAGCACTACGCCGTGCCTACGCGAAGTACACTCCACTACATCCGATTTTGGACCTCCTCAAGGCCTGTAGTAAATTAAAGCTACTTATGGAAGCTGGAACTCTGTTGTGTTGCATGGGTCCACGTGCCCTGTGATGCAGTCATGGCACGACTTCGATTATTTATAATGCCAACTGCAGTCTGCTCAACAGGAGAAGGANTTATGGAAGCTGGAACTCTGTTGTGTTGCATGGGTCCACGTGCCCTGTGATGCAGTCATGGCACGACTTCGATTATTTATAATGCCAACTGCAGTCTGCTCAACAGGAGAAGGACTCAACACGGTGCAAACAAACCATTTGCTCATATCTTAGCACATTTGAAGACATAGCCTACGCGGCCTATGCAACATGTCGGCCCTACGCAAGGCCTACGCGCATCTACGCGCCTCGTAAAGAATAACTACGCGGAAGATGTTGGATTATATCGGATATTCCGGTTTATATAAATTCACACATNCTACGCAAGGCCTACGCGCATCTACGCGCCTCGTAAAGAATAACTACGCGGAAGATGTTGGATTATATCGGATATTCCGGTTTATATAAATTCACACATGGCTAAAAAAAACGCTGCTCTGGTTGAGGGTTTAGGGGTACAGGATTGATTGTGGGAGTTTCAGACAACTGAGGGGTTACAGCTTGAAGGCCCTTATGATAAGGATGCTCTTATACAGGGCTTTGCAAAGCGAGAGTAAGATCCCTGAATTTAAGGACTGCTTCGAGAGGGAACCCCACATTCTGAATACCCGTATAAAACCCCGAAAAAAGCCCGTTAATGATGTGGTTCCTCGCTGCGGCTTGGCTTTTGGTGCGGTCGGCCTCACGAAGGAACCCGACCCCTGGTCCGTGTATGTATAACAGTACATACGTTGCCCTTATACCTGTCTAGGGAACCCCTTGTAATGCCAAAGCATGTAGCATGTGGGCCCATGGACCCTTAGTGTATGATATGAAAAAGCGAAACAGATAAGAGCCTATCTCGGTACGATACCGGCTGAATAACCTGTGATAGAGTTAGTACGTAGTCTGCCGATTTCACAAAACAAACGGCACCTTGGCCCTATTCCAGTTATGAATGCGCCTGACAGTAAGAAGGCAGAAACACACTCACAAAAAACTCTGTTCCACAAAAAACTGGTCCAAAACACCAGAGTTGCAAAAGCTGCATCAACAACAACATGAGGTCCTCGATTTCGGCCCCCTAAACCCCCAAACCCTAACCCCTAAACCCTGAACCCTAAACCCTGAAACCCTGGAACAAAAACAGGCGGTCCTCCAGTTCGGCCATCTCCTCCTCCGCCCTAGCGATGTCGGAGAGCTCGGCGGCAGCCTCGCCAGGGCCAGCAGGTGTGCCACGGTCAGTTTAAGGTTTCTCGGCGCTTCGTGTTTAGGGTTTACGGTTTTGTTTTTATGGGGTTAGGGTTTAGGGATTAGGGTTTTCCATCTGCAGTTGCGTCCGAAACCCCGGTTCCGAGGGAGCCAGTTGCACTCTACCCCAGTTCTCCTTACCATACCCTGAACATCAAACAGGGTTTACGGCTTAGGGTTCGGGGTTTTGGGTTACCAGGGTTGAAAGTTTGGGGTTCAGGGGCTGAGGTTCAGAAGTACTCTTGATGGACACGATTCGCCTTTTAACTACACAAAACGAAACTTATGGTAGGGTCCTCACAGTGGAACCGAGATGTTTTAAGTGTTCTGGTGACAAGCGCTTGAGGTTTCGAAGTTTACCCAGAGAGCCCAATACCCCTTAACTAAGGAATATTCCGTAAATCATACTAGGGATCCTACTATAATTTACGGTATATTCCTTAATTAAGGGGTATTGGGTTCTCTGGGTACGGGCTAAGGACTAGGATTCTCAAGAGTTAGGAACTTGATTTGGAGGGTTTGTTTTTCGGTTCGCGACTTGGGGATTTGGGATTTTGATGTTTTGCGTCCTAGGGCTTATGAAACTGAAAACCCCTTGCAAGGATCCAAAGATACAACCCCCCCCCCCCAAAAAAAAAAAAAAAGGCCTCGGTGTGGCACTTGGGGCTCCGTGCTTAGAGTTTGGTATCGATTAGCCAAAAACTCTTGAAAATGCCCTAACTTCAATGCTCAGAGTTCATGGTTCGGACTGCATAACTTCTTTGCTGTAGATCATAAACCCTGACGGGCCTAAAAGCAAAGACCAAACCCTCGTCGCCGCATCCGAAACCAAAACCCGAAGATTCAAACCCTGAACCCTTGTGACCTTAACATCAGGGTGCTTTCTGGGCAATCGTGATGGGCTTTTCGGCTTCGGAGACCCCGCAGGAACCCTGCAAAGAAGCCTTTGAACTCTTCATAGCGGGGTAGGGCCTTACCCGCGATACAAAGACGAAAGACCCTTTGTATAAGGCGTTTGTAAAGTTCTTATGTGCACCCCTACATAAGCAAGCAGTGCCATCCCAAACAATCCAAAAGTCTGCTGATGAAGGATTCCGATAGGAATGAGAAGGGAGTTCCGGGATAAATCATTGCATACTTATGGCAGGAGCCTTCACGAAATAGCTGTACTTATGCAAGCCCATATACCGTTGTTGTAAGCGGTACTGCGGGTTGACTGCGGTCTTGCATGCAACACCGGTCACTACGGATTCAGTGTGTGCGTGGCGTTAGGCCTTAACCATTGACCCCCCATGCCTAAAACTACAAATATAGTCTAGCGAATAAACACATGGACACACTCCCAAAACCCGATTCTAACTGCTCAGGCCCCAAACCCCTATGCCCTAAACCCCAAACCCCGATTCTAAGGCCCCTACATTGGAGGCCTCAAAAGGTGGAATGAATGTAGGTAGGACTAAGGATCCCTTATATAAGGACTCTTATTTCGGGATTACCCCACCTACTTGGAGGGGCGGGGGACTTAGTAAGTAGGTTATAAGTAGAGTTATAAGTCCCCTAAATGGAGTTACCCTAATTATAACCCTACTTATAACCCACTTACTAAGTCCCATGAGCCTTCAAGTAGACCCTAAACCCTAAACCCTAGAGATCCCTTTAAGGAGCCCTATAAGATCCCTTTAAGGAGCCCTTTAGGAATCGGGATTACCCCACCTACCTTCATCCCACCTTTTGAGGCCCCTGACTACTGGGCCCCTACACTAGGAGCCCCACAAGTCTCCCCGGGAGCTTCTTTTCCTAACCGCTCGGTTTAGGGTTTAAGGTTTAGGGGTTTAGGGTTAGGGTTTAGGGCTTAGGGGTTTAGGGTTTAGGGTTTAGGGTTTTAGGGCTACGCTGCGCGTCGCTCCCCGCCGGAGCTCAGCCAATTCTCTCTTGCAGTCTCAAGGCGCCGGAACCTTTGGAGCAGCTTTTTTCAAGCAACGGTCTTGGGGGAAAAAAATTGTAACGGCTTAAAGTTACCTGAAGTTAATCCCTAAACGATCCTAAACCCCTAAACCCTAAACCCTAAACCCTATAGAACCCTATAAAGCCTGGGCTTCTTGCGCTTATGGGTTGAGCTCAAGCTACAGAGTCGGGCTGGGGTTCGAAGGGCACCCCTAAGTCTGAAGCTCTGTTGAGATTTAAGCTCCCTGGCTTGGGAGTTTCCGAAAAGGGGTACCATGGGGTTCCTTTAAAGGGTTACTATAAGGGTACCATAAGGGGTCCTTTAAAGGGCTCTATAAGGGTTTGGAGTTTCCGAAAATTAGGGGTACCTTATTTTGTGGTCCTTGCAATAAGGATCCTACTATTTAGGGTACTATATTAGGGATGAACGTACGGTCCGAAAGTTTAGCAAGCTGTGCGAGGATCACAAGCTTTTTTGTCAGGCCCTGATCTAGGCTTAAGACCCTTCTTGGCTCTGGTAGGGCTCTTGTAGCATCCAAACAAACAGCCTAAACCTTCAAGACGATACACTGCGGAATGTCAAGTTTATTAGCCCAAGGTGTTAATATAGGGATATTAACCTGTAACCTTTATGGCTTAAGCCCGTGCCTCACGTTCTACCTGGACGCTGTCACCCCTGCTGAGTTACTGACCCGACGCTGAATAGTGACACCCTTATTTAAGGACACCGATATGGCCCCGAACATTATCAAGGTACCTGGACCTCAAAAGTATGTTTTATAGGTATTGGGCCATTATTCTAGCTGAGCTATCTTTGGGGGTTTAGGTAGAGACCAGTGGCCAGAAGGTCCGCTTCACAAACCACGCGAGGTGCAACAGGCCCCACAAAGCATTGCCTCAGACGTTTTGGGGTGCAGGATTTTCTGAAAGGAACACGGGGGGTTGTCGGGAGGTGACAGGTAGGGTCATAATTGGGATAGCAGGTAGAATTGAGAAGCCCTACTGAGCGTATTTGTAACTCTACTGAGGACCTCACAGAAGGGTTCCATAAAGCATGAAGGCTAATTGTTCGATCCACGCAAGAAGATGCGCCTAAAGCAAAACTTCCATGTGGGAGGGGGTCTTTATAGTAAGGATCCTACTATTTAGGGTACTATATTGGGATGCCCTATTTCGGAAACCCCCATGCGGGTTTTGGGCGGATGAGATTAGCTTGGGGCTTTCAGCTTCAAAGAATTTCAGACATGCTCGTTTCTCCTCATGCGAAACACGGTTGTGATACATGAAAGTGCTCCGGAAGGCTAGGGTAGCCGCTAGAGTATCCTTCGTGATGTCGTGATGATGACAATGGTAAGGCTGACGATAATAACAATAATACCGGTATTAAGACCAATAGCAACAATACACGGTATGAGGAAGACGAACAAACACGCCCAGCGCCCTGCGGTCAAGTAGCCAGTGCCCCAAATGTACGTGATCGATTGCTCCTGGTTTTGCGCCAGGTTTGCCGGATCAAGATCGGTCTTCCGGGAGTGCGCCAAAAACCCCCTTCTTTTTCATACTCCCCCCCCCCCTCCCCTCCCCCCTCCTCAG
>BGNK01005555.1:0-17142 GCA_003297005.1 Symbiodinium sp. clade A Y106
CCCTTCACCCCCGCTTCGCGCCCTGACCCTTCACTCCCTCCTGCCGACACAAAGGGGTCACGGGGTCACGCCCTCCCCCCCTTCTGCAAAGCTCTTCCCGAAACCCCTGCCTGCACCTGGGCACCAACAAAGCCCACAGCAACCATAGCAAGTCAGAAAAAACCCTTCCAACCGGATTCAAACCCTCCTGAGATCTTCTGAGCATCGGTGCGGGGCGACGAGGTTCAACCCAACCTGACCAGGAGCCAGGAGCACAAGGTTACCAAGGTTCGGGCAGTTCAGGTGTTGCGATTGAGTCGGGGGTTTTTAATTAGCGGCTAACACGGACCCGGAGTTCGGGTTTGTAATTGTAGCGTTAACTATAAAGACGCAACGTCCAGATGCTGAGCACTGCATCTGTCAGAGCAGAATTGACTGAATCCAGCCATCCCGTACCGCTCAGGTTCGGGCCTCCAACGGCCGGGCCAGTCGAGTCGAGCTTGCCTGAGAAACCGAAGGAAAACATGGATCAAGTTGATCAAGTGGCGCAGTGCCCAGGAGGCCAGGAGGGCTCTGCGCCGCTGTCTTTCCTGGTAGTGTGAGTGGCCTGCGCAGCCCCGGGCCGGGCTCTCGCTGTGGTTAGGTCTCTTCCCCGACCGGCCTCGTGCTGGAGCCCATCGTCTTGGGCTAAGTCGGCTAAGTTGCTTCGTCTTGCTTTGCGGTGCTCGGGTTAAACCGAAGGCCCTTTCCTGGCGTCACACGCAGGGTTCTATGAAGGCCAGTTCTCTCAGGGTACACCAGTGCTTTCCTAACGTACTTTATTTGNTCGTCTTGCTTTGCGGTGCTCGGGTTAAACCGAAGGCCCTTTCCTGGCGTCACACGCAGGGTTCTATGAAGGCCAGTTCTCTCAGGGTACACCAGTGCTTTCCTAACGTACTTTATTTGTTCAGAAGCTGCCTGATTCAATCTTTACGATTCTTTACCCACTAGATTGGTTAACCAGAAAACCGGCTAGGTAGGACTACGGTAGGACCCCAGCCTCAAACTCACAATATCCGCATGCTGTCTTCAGTGGTTTCGCTGGACTTTTGGCCTGTTCTGCCCAGGTCAGCAAATCCTTGTCATTGGTCTGACGCCAAGATTTTGTTTNGACCCCAGCCTCAAACTCACAATATCCGCATGCTGTCTTCAGTGGTTTCGCTGGACTTTTGGCCTGTTCTGCCCAGGTCAGCAAATCCTTGTCATTGGTCTGACGCCAAGATTTTGTTTTTTGTTTGGTTCGGGTTTGGGTTTGCGGTTCGGGGTTTGCTTTCTCGTCGTGCAGTTCTGAGCCGCTCGTCGCCTTCAGCATGCTTGCATTCCTATGTCTCTTGACTGATTTGTTGGANTTTTGTTTGGTTCGGGTTTGGGTTTGCGGTTCGGGGTTTGCTTTCTCGTCGTGCAGTTCTGAGCCGCTCGTCGCCTTCAGCATGCTTGCATTCCTATGTCTCTTGACTGATTTGTTGGACTGCTCTACCAGGTCAGAAGATCCACGGTCGCAGCTCGCGGCCGCCGCCATTTCCAGGCTTGGTCGGTGTTCGGTTTGTCGCATGGCTTTCGGAAGTCATCCATCTGGATCCCCACACCCGCCCGGCCCGGCTCCAGGCATCAGATCCTACCGACCAGCGGCACGGAGAGGCTGTTTTTTGGGTTTGGGTTTGGTCGGCTTCCTGCTGCGCCGGACTGTTTCTGTGAATTCTGGGATCTGAGCGGTTAGTGTGTGACATCCTGCGCACGCTTGCAATGCTCCATTTACTGCTTGCAATTGCGATGTCGGAGCTTTTGAAGACTCGGATCTTTCGTTGGTTTGTGGGTCCTTCAACCCCAAAGCCCTATATGCCTAGGTTTGGGAAAGTTTGGGGTTTCCAGGAGCCATAGTAGGATTTCATGTTGCGAGCTTGCAGGCTTCAGACTGCTGATGCCAGGTGCACATGGTGCATGTTGAAGCAACACAGGTTCTCGGGACAGTCAGGACAGTCCGGACCAGGGTACTCCAATTGTACTTATTTATGCTGATACTGTTGACAAGCTTCCTCAATCCAAGCACTGACATGTGTTTTTACTTTCTGTGACTCCACGGTAGCCATGCCCTTGCCACACGATCCAAAATTTGCAGATGTGCCTGCCCAGATCAGACGCGATTTACTCTTGCGCAACCAGCTGTTCGGTGCTGACGAATTTTCAGCGGAGTTGGCTGGGCCCACTGGGACTTCCGTGCAGGAGGATGAATTGGTCGGAGTCCCGCATGTTGTATCCAAAGCTCCAGCTTCATGTGGTGAATGTGGTGGCAGTGACTCTGGCTCTGGCATGGCTTGCCTAGCGTCTCCCACATTCACCACAGCACCCCCTCACGCGATTGCACCGGTCGCGGGCCCTGCTGTCGCTGCTGGAGTGCGCCCTCCGCCGCCGCGACCACGACCATCACAGGCCCCACACCTTTGGCGACCATCACAGGCCCCACACCTTCGGCGACCAGGAAGCTGATGGGCCCCGGCTCCAACAGACGAGCGTCACACGTCGAAATCGGTCTCGGTCGATCTCCCCTGTCACTCTTGGTGCTCTTCCACTGACACACACGGTTCCTGGCGGTGGTTTCTTGGTTTCCAGCTCCTGCTCATCTGGAGCACCAGCCAAAGGGATCAAAAGTTTGGGTCGACAGCCTCAGGTTGAGGTTGTGGATGTTGCGGTGCAGGCAGACGCCCGTGATGAGCCCCATGNGGTTTCCAGCTCCTGCTCATCTGGAGCACCAGCCAAAGGGATCAAAAGTTTGGGTCGACAGCCTCAGGTTGAGGTTGTGGATGTTGCGGTGCAGGCAGACGCCCGTGATGAGCCCCATGATCTGGGAACAGATGACAGGGTTCCGATAATTCCTTATCCGCATGGAGACGACTCAGACTCCTTTCATGATTTTGAACTTGAGAGCATTGAGAGCGCTCCGTTCAGTATGTTGGATTTCGACAGCGACTGCTGATAGATGACGTTCTTGCTAAGTTTGCCACATGCCTCTTCAGTGACTGCATGCNATGATTTTGAACTTGAGAGCATTGAGAGCGCTCCGTTCAGTATGTTGGATTTCGACAGCGACTGCTGATAGATGACGTTCTTGCTAAGTTTGCCACATGCCTCTTCAGTGACTGCATGCAGGCATAATTATGTACAGATTGGTGATTGATTGGGGTTTGCTGGAGCAGATTATTTTCCTGCCGTCCTGCCTGGCATTTTTAAGTGTGTTGCTGACTTCACATCTGCAGCAAAAAAAGCTTCCGGGCACACGCTCACAAAACTCGTTGAACATTGGCTTGCCAGACTACAACCAGGCCACTACGTCCTCAATCTCAAAACCGTTCGGACCCGAAGGCCCGAGGACCTGCACCAGCGGCAGCGCGGCGCGGCCGGAGAGGCCGGCTGAGGCCGCAACGGAGTGACTTTACGATAAACGCACATGCAAGCCTGCAAGGCACAAGGTCCGGAATTCAGATTTCTTCTACTAGGACTAACCGCTGGCCGCTAGCGGCTGCAACCGTCCGAACAAGCTGTAGATGCAGCGTCTAATTGGAATATAGTTTTCAGTCAAACTACAAGACTACCTTTAACAACCGGCCCCAATGCCTTCACCACAAATGCGCAAGGACCGGAATGAGCCCAGGTGATCATGGCTTCAGCCGTGAGGAAGATCTTATCTGAGATGGTTGCGGACGTCTCGGTGGCGCAATCCCTCTTCTTGGCATCCGCTGCGCCTGTACTGACGCACGGTACTGTGGAACAGGCAGTTGTCTGTGATGTTAGCGTTTGCTTGCGGTCCGTTGCGGTTCTCCTGCTGCAGGTGAGATCTTTTCACCAAGGGATGTTCCTGCTTTCGAAGCTGCTGAAGGCAGGTCGGCTGTTGAATTGCAGATAGTCAGATAGACGCCTTGACTCCTTGGCCTTCGCCTTGAAGCACCGAGCAGGCCGACGTGACAGGATCTGAGGAGTTCGCGAAGCTTGCGCCGCCACCTCCTTCTTTGGACCAGGCTTTCAAACCCCTGGTCAAGCAGGGTCAGCGCCGTGCCGGACGACCCGCCTTCAGCGTGGGACAGCTATTTCGCTTCATGCAGTTGTGCATTGGCAAATCAGGGGCTTGTTGACATCCTGCCCCATGCAGCATGATTCCAGTTTCGAAAAACGTCCAAGATCCGATCTAGAGCCTTCCCTTGCTTCGCTTGATCTTGTGCTCAGTTTTCAGATACGCCGAATTAAGGTCAATACATCTGCGCAGCACACATCGATTTCGGGTCTCGGTAGAGGCAGCTTTGCAGTTGGCTTCCGGGGACATCCTCGATTCTCTGGAAGACCCCGCTGCCGGCACATCAGCTGTTGAAAGCGTTGGAAGATCGCCTGCAGTTGCAGGCCCCGGAGCCAGCACTTTGACAAAGGCGCGGTATTTGCTGGACATCCTGCTCATGTGCCACAGACGGCAACAGTGGAAGGCGACAAATTTCAAGACCTGGTGGATTACTTTGAGACCATTGGCAGCATTGGCAGCCTTCGAACTTCAAAGTGTTGTTCTGACGATCGGCATTCCAGCATAGAAACCTCAAGTGCGAGCTTGAGACTTGAGGCTTGAGATTGCAATTGAAACCCTCGAAAAGGATCAGTGTGAGTCAGTGTGAGCTCAGGCTATGACAGCACCGGTTCGCTGACAACAAAGGAAACATTCATGACTGAGGAATGGACGCTCCGGAGACTCGGTGTCGGTGTTGGTTTCGACATTGCTGTCTGTGTGTGTAAGTGTAACATCGTGCTTGATGCCTCTGCCTCATGCGCAGTTTCACAGTCTTGCACGGAGTTGTGGAGCGAGGTGCCGGCGTTGTGAGATCATGAGTCATGACTGTGACTGAATGCAAGGATCCAAGACGCCGTGCAAGCGTTTGAGCNATTGTTCACTGCGGCAGTGTTGTAGCGGCTGTAGCGTGTGGCCGTGATCGAGACGAGACGCAGTGGTACTGGACCTGGAGCCTGGATTGTCATTTCTCATGGTTCTCGTGTGTTTGTTGTCCTCGTGATCGTGTTGGATGGAGCCATTGAGTCACGTGTTTTCGTGCAGTTCACTGTCAGCCAGCCTTTCTGCTCGACCTGGGGAGGCTGGCGGAGTCATGAATGCCAAGGGTGCGCAGTTCGAATCGCCGCAGCTGCATCGTCGACCATTGCCAATTATGTGCCTTGGGAAAGGCCTGGCCCGGCCCGGCCGGCCGGCTGTAGGAATTGGGATGGCGTGATAGGCCTGGGACTTCCAAGCAGGGCAGTTGTTGCAAACGTGCGAGTCTGCGAGTCATGGGACGGCAAGCTCATCGGCTCATCAGCTAGCAAGCTGAGCTGAGAGCTGGGACAGTTGGGTTGGGTGACTGTGAAGAAGGTGTACTTGGAATTTAGAATTTGCCGTAGTTGTCGTATCGCCTTCGCTGCCTTTGCCACCGTGAAAATGTGCAGCTCAGTGCTGACTTGTGCCAGGATACACGTCCTACTCGTGCAAAGTGGATGCGCTACTGCATGCGATCCTTCTTGAAGTTGCCCACACGGACCGAGCTACCAACTTGCGCGAGTACTGCGCGCAAGTCATTTGCTGCTGCACGGATCAAGGTGACGGCCTTACTTAAAGCCTTACCTCTACAATTATGCATGTCCCGACTAAGCTCAGACNCCGAGCTACCAACTTGCGCGAGTACTGCGCGCAAGTCATTTGCTGCTGCACGGATCAAGGTGACGGCCTTACTTAAAGCCTTACCTCTACAATTATGCATGTCCCGACTAAGCTCAGACGTTGGTTTTTCGAAGGAGTGGGTGCAGTCGTGCAGTAGTCGCCTCTGGTCGATAGAGCAAAGGAGGTAAGGGAAGTCGGCAAAGTAGATCCGTAACTTCGCGAAAAGGATTGGTTCTGAGGGTTGGGCACAGGGGTCCTTGTTTTGATGTCTGTTTTGAGCTGAGCAGAAGCTACTTGCCGCCTCTGGTAGCCTGGTGGAGAGTGCCCAGCCTAAGGTTCGACTGAGAGCAAGATTGGCCACGCCCCGGACATTGAAGCGAAGCTCGTGTCCTTGGGCGCCATCGGTGCGGCTGAGACTGGACTCTCTGGACAGTCCCTAGGTGGGGCTTTGGGTCATTTTGTATTTTCCCTTATTGGGCTTAAGAGGATCTTATCTACTAATATTCTTCAAAGGCTTTAAAAGCTCCACACCACTTAGGTCCGAGTTCCTCAGCTTGGGCGCCATCGGTGCGGCTGAGACTGGCCAGACTGGACAGTCCGATGCCGCGCTTGCTCTGAACGATGACGATGATGATGATGAGCAGGCCAATTGCATTGCCCTCGCAGCACCGGCGGCAGCCGCTGCTTGGAGTGAAGCTGATGACGTCGAAGAAGTCGAACCTGACGTAGTGGCAGATCTGAGTTCTCAGTTTCCCAATGCGATAATTGTTCATGGACTCAAACATGTGGCGGACGGAGCCCTGGGCCATACCCTTCAATCGATGAACTTGTACTTGGAATGCATTTCAGGGGGACGGGGACAGTGCCAGTTCATTGCAATGCCAGCATAGTGAGCACGGCACTCACGGCAGGTCCTTGGGTGATGCGTTTCCAAGGTGGAACCCGCTCAAGAAGCGTCTCCGGGCACTGAGCACTCTCCTTGGTTCCATCCAGTATCGGGAGCGGTTTGTCGCATGCTGCATCGGATTCCAAGACAGCCATGCAGAAGACGCAAAACTTTTCAAGTCCTTTGAGTCCAAGCTCTTGGACGGGACCAGATGGCAAGCAATCGTCGATTTCACAGCTGCTGTGGCTCGGCGGCGGCCGGTTTGCCCTATTATTACTTGTCCAATTGTTAATATCATGCATTGTCATGCATCATGCTGATGGCCTGCTGGAATCTTGAAACACAATTATGATTGATTGGCTCGGCTCGGCTCAGCTCCACATAATTTATGTGACATAATCATATGAATGGCAACTAATACTTCCTGTAGTGCCCTGAGTGCCCTGGCCCTGGCCCTGGTGCCTCAGTCTTGAGTCTGAGGCCGATCGAGGCCCGAAGTGGGTTGGGTTCCCGATTCCCTGCGGCCTTTTGTGACTGTGTCTGTGTGCTTATGTGTCATGTGTCGGTCAGTGTCAGTGACAGCGGTGGCGACTGTGGTTATGGTTGCCGAGTCGCTGAGGTCTCAGAGCTTGAGGTGCCCCTGCGGCGTCATTGGTCAAAGAACAATTTCCGGATGGGCAGTCGAGGGCACGAGAGTGGCAAGACTTTCAAACCTTGGGGGCTCAACGCAGCGCGGGCCTTGGAAGTTGGAAGGTTGGAATGCTTCACTCGCCAGCCGTAAGCCGTATGAATCGGATTTCACGAATACTTAGATTGGCCAGAGTCGAGCTGTCCAGCTGCACATGCGCACGCTTCTGCTTGACTCAATGTCCACATGTTTCCACCTGGACACTTCTCAGGACTTCGATAGTGGCCCAACTTTGGATGAGATCGATAATGCGATCACAGACCGCAACACATGGGCATGGATGTCTGCTGTCAATTGCGTTGCCTTCGAAGCTGAATACCTGGGTCGTTGGGGCGAAGGCAGCTGGGCAGGTCAGGGCAGTCGGCAGTTTGAATGTGATTGAGTGTGATCTGCAATGATATGAACAGCTCCGTTGCACTCATAATGGTGATATCAGTGCCTAGCTAGAGTTGTGNAAGGCAGCTGGGCAGGTCAGGGCAGTCGGCAGTTTGAATGTGATTGAGTGTGATCTGCAATGATATGAACAGCTCCGTTGCACTCATAATGGTGATATCAGTGCCTAGCTAGAGTTGTGCTGGATGCCGCCAACTTCTTGTTCGTTTTCGCTGAGGTTGTGAGTGCCATGAACATCTGAATGCCCGAGTTTGCCTCGGCAAACCGGCTCAGGCGCTGCAGAATCTGCCACAGAAGCAGCGACAAGTTCGCGAAAGACCAGAAACCCGGCACTGTTGGCGCCGGGGCTGCCGGGCGGTTGAGTTAGCGTCCGGGGACGCTCTTCGAGATCAGCTGCGCGTGATGGCGTCTCATGCCACAAGTTTGTTGAGCCATTTGACTGGTGCAACCGACCAAGCTGGCCTTTTGAGAGACTGGCAAAGGGCACGGGCCGCCCTCTGGACGTCCATGTTAGTGAAACTTCGCTATTGGGACGAACTGCCATGGAAGCTATGTTCCTCGGGCGGATTCGGCCTCATAAGGGTACTGATGCAGCATCCTTTTTGTTCCTTATTATGCAGTGTTTGCTATTACGGCCCGTTGAACCGTTGAACCGTGCAACCCGGTCAGAACCAATTGACTGAGAAAGGTGCCCTGGCCCATGAGAATGTCCACGTGGTACAGAAGACAGCGCAGCGGGTGTTGATGCTTTACGACAACGCTGCTAATACTGAGACCCCCGGCCCGGGCTGCTTGCACAGGATGACGCGTCGTTGTTGCCAGAAAGATTACAACGGTGGAGATGATGACCCGGGTCTTCGGCCGCTGATCGAACGCCTTGCTTCGGGTGAACACTACGCAGACTTCTCGACAGACGAAAGGCAGCCTATAGCCAAATGGTTGTCTGCCTTCAGACATGTGTCTTGGCATTGTGGCATGATGGTTTGGCCTTCGATTGACAACAGAAAATCAACATGACTAGACTAGTACCTTTCGCGTTGAGTTGAGTTAAAATTCGTTCTAACGTTTAGCAGCCATGTCGCATGTCATTTGCAGATTCGCAAGATTCCCACAGCCCTGCCAGCACTGTCAGCCCCGCAAAGTTTCCGGTGTGGCCCGCTGCCACCACAAAACCAAAAAAAGGCAACCTGAATGCCTGAATACTGGTATTACATTGTTACAATTCTCTTGGAGTCGTGGGTGAGTCGTCGTGAGTCTTGGGTAATGTCGTCAACCCAAACTCCTCGGCCAGGTGAGAGTGGTTGAAAGGACAGTCGAAGGGCTGCATGCCTTTACGAACCAAATCTACAAAAGGGCTCCTGCAAGCAAAATTGCTTACATGAGTTTGGAGCTGCGCTGGCACCTTCTGATGGAAGACCACTTTCGCGATCCTTGTGCCCTTCGGCTGCTTCAGCTTTACCAGCATTATCAGTACTATTGTCATTGTCATCATTGTTGCCTAGCAACTAGCAAGCAATAAGTGAACGACTCCTGCCGAAACCCTTCGACTCCGGCTTGAAGACACAAATGTCGAGGAGCTGAAGCAGTTCATGCTGGACATTCGTGGTGTTGAGACACGGGATGGCTTCGAACAGGTTGTTCTGCAACATGTCTGCATTTACCGACAGGCCTCAGACTCAGAATGCTTGATGCTACTCCTCCCCGCCTCCTGCTCACTACTACTACTACTACAACAACAACAACTACTACTACTATTGCTACTACTGCTGCTACTACTACTACTAATGCTACGAGTACGACTCTTGCTGCTGCGAATGACTAGTGTATGATTGTGTTGTTTCTCATTGATCCTTTCAATATTGCAACAAATGCAAGCAACTTTGCTGCTTGCGTGGTCACCCGTGTATATCTGCCAAGACATGCGAGGCGCCTGTTGGGATTGCAGCCGACGCCGTACACGGGAGGTCTGACGATGCGACAGCTGTCAGACATAGTGTACAGGGACAACATTCGTGTCAAACATCACAAGAAGAGGAAGCTAGAGGAGGTGCTGCAGGAACATGATGGAGTGCGCCGGCAGCTTCTCCCACAGGCCGCCGAGTCCGAGCCTGTGCAACCCATGGCTCAGATAATCATCGAGCACATGCTGGAGGCCCGACACGCCCGACTCCCGACCAACCCTAGGTCCTAGGTAAGATGACCTGGAAACTTCTGACTCCCCAGGTGTCGCGGACCGAGAAGTTGCTGTTTTCCAGCTCGGCTTCGGTAGCTGGCTTCGTCCGAGGGGATTCAGGGACGGCTGGAGCTGGAGGTGTATTTCAGCCAGTTGCCCGCAACCTGGAACCGGAAACAAGGCATGCTCTGCAACAGCAAGTCGAGCAAACAATTGAAGATGAAGGAGCAGTGAAGGTCGTGAGCAGGGGTGATGCTGCGGGGTCAACCATGGCTCTCGCGAACCCTGTGCCGGAGCAAGTTCTGCAAGCTGCTGTGGCAGCTTCGTTTTCCGGGATGGATGTTATGAAGTCCGGGGGCGGGGGCTTGCACTTGCTGCCTGCTGCGGCGCTTGAGCTGCCCGGATCTTTCCTGGAAGATCATGTGTTCATCGACATCACCACGATGGCTGCCACTGTGCGAGCCAGCTGCATGCTTGGTGATGCTTCGTTTCCGCAGTTCGATTGCCTGGCGCAGATCTATCAGGGCAATGTGGATCCAAGTCCACCGGGCCAGCCACTCCGAGCTTATGTGACGCCAGTGGGAACTCCTAAAGCTATCGCTTTCGGCTCCTGTTTCGACAAAATCACCAGCAACTGGACAGTCTGGCATGATCTTTCTGATTCAACCAGGTCCGATCAGACCGTCCAATTTGCAGTCAGCAAGCAGTTGGTGTTCGCTGGCGGTGCTCCGATGCCGAGGCCAGGCAGGCTAGGCGGTCAGCGTTTTGGGCTTATGATACTTTGCAGTTTGCAGACAAGGCTATCAGGGTTTATCCTTATGTCGTTATGCATTATGTTTATGACTTCACTTGAGCTTGTTTTCATGCTCTACCGCCGTGCTGTGCTGAGCAACCGCCGCGGAAACCCAAGAGCTTTTAGTGTCAGCTTAAGGCTTCAGAGATTAGAATTTGGAGGTTTGCTGAGTTGCTGAGTGGGTGTGGGTAGTGGGTAGGGTAGGAATAGTTTCCGTAAACGCCGTAAGCTGCATGCCCTATATTTTTCAACGGCTGAAGACTGTACAATCAAGTCCCCGATTTTTGTGGGGTGCTAGACTGCTAGACTCTAGCCTCCCTGAACCCCTGACCCTCCCAAACACCAAATCGGAATCGAAACCCACAAACCCGGGCCCTGCTGAAGCCCCATCGAAGTCCTCGCAGGGGCCAGGAGTCGGAGTGCTGTGATGAAGACGGCGAGCACGCCAAAGAACTTCTCTTGCGCATTGCCAATCACCGGACGAAACCATGTTACTGCCATGAAAGTAGTCCGGGGCTGAGGCTTTTGCTTCGGCGTCGTTTGATTCAGGCATCGGCAAACCCAATGGGCTACTACAGTGATTATTACTACATCACGCCAGCGGGAGCGAGGTTTTTGTCGTGCCCAAGGCATCTTTGCAAACCCGTGCCTCTGAGCAGACATACCCGATTTCCGCCCGACGCAGAACCAGACTCTCTTTGGACACGTTTTGAGTTGGTCACCAGGCTGCAGCAACAGGGCTGGGAACGTGTGGCACTGCCGAACTCGGCGCCCAAGAAGACCGAGCCGTATCGAAGCGGCAGCCCCAAGATCTACTATCACCACCTGCAAAGCAATGGAGGCCTTTACAAGGAGTACCTGCTCGTGCTGTCGAAAGCTGAGAGACTATTTGCATCGGGGCTCGCTGCGATACATTTTTACCAACTCAAAGCTTATTATGTGGCCTGTTTGGAACTGCTGGCGTTGGCAGATGACGGCACCACCGGCATTGCGTTGCCCGCATTGCGGCCGAATCAGCCGGCATCTTTCTACAAGCTGCTTCTGCAGCAGCGCTCAGGCCGACGCCAACGAGTTCAAGCAGATCATGCTTCGGGTGGTGTTCCCTCCGATGATGAAGGTGTGGGGCTACCTCAAAGCAATAACCGAATAACCACAAACTAAAAGATCGGGATATTTAGAAACATGGAAAAGGTCCCAGTATCAGTATAAGTATAAACCTGGGATGCGGAAATCGTGCGATCTCGAGCCAGTGACACGTCAGAAGCTGTCAAGGTTTGTGACGGTTTGTGCAAGGTATGCATAGAAGTGCCAGTGCCGTGCAGTCCACAGTGTCCACAGTCCACAGTGCCGAATGCTTATGACCAGGCAATGTTGTTGTTTCAAAACCTGCTGCTCCTGCTGCTGCGGCGGCCGGGGACGACGAGCTCATGGACAGGGATCGTGCCGGAGTCCGAGGACGTGGTCGTCGTGGTCGTGGCGGCCGCGGCCGAGGCCGAGGATCCGGTCCGGTTCCGTTACCGACAATTTCGAATACCGAAAACCACACACCTTAAACTCGTGGACTATCAGTCCTATAGGCCCCCAAGTGGTTGGTTAAGTTGGTTATGTTGAGGGTGTGGGGGGCTGCGGCGGGGGTTTGCCGGGACCAATGTTTTCAGTTTAGGGTTGAAGGCCCAACAGGCCAAATCCCACGCCCCAAACTTATTCTGCAGCATTCTTGCCAATTCTTGCGGGTCTTGAGTTCCTAAGAGTCCAATCTTTTTTTGAGGGCGGCGCACTTGCGAACTCCCAATTCTGAATTCCCCAAGTTACCAAGTGCCCGCCGCCGCCTTCTGCTGCAAGTACAGTTCTGCAGCTGCAACAGAGAAAGGAGTGGCAGAGGATCACACGTTTCCAGTTTAGGTTGGGTCTGTTCGGGATGTCGTATGTCAGTGTCTGTGTGTGTGTGTGTGTGCTTCGGTTTGGTGCCGGCTTATTGTGCCTCATTAACATTTGTGGAGCCGACGAGGTCCCGTGTAAGTTTCAGTAGCTGCCTTTATATTGCGGCGACAGGTCATGCTATTCATGTATTTTTCGAGCACATTATTTGACTGTTGCGTAGCGAACTATCGTTATGATCCTACTGATTCGTGTTGATGCTCCTGGGAGGACGCAATACCCGGTCTTCTGGACATGACGAAGATCAGCCTAGCTTTCCTTTCAGCGAAGGCGAGAGCGACCATGACGGAAGTGTGGTTGATGTTGATGTGACCGGTCCGACCGGTGCGGCAGGCACCCCTCAGCCCCAAACAAACGCAAGATCTTTGGATTTGGACTCAAACGGTTTCGATGTTGCTGATCACATGTCGGACTACTCTCCCTCGCTGCCGGGGCCGGAGCCAGCTGAGCCAGCTTCGCTTGAGCCTGCTTCGCCTTCTTCAGCAGCTGCGCCGCCGGCGTCAACAATGCCGACGCCAATGCCTGCCAGTGCCAGTGGAGGCCTGTTGCTGACAACTGCAGATAGGCCCGGGCCCGGGCCAGATGCAAAGGGAGCAGGGAGCAAGGAACGAACGTTGCCTGGTGACCCCGACTCCGACTCCGACAGTGACAACTTCCTGAAGGATGACCTTCTGCATCTCGGTGGTGCAGTTGAATCGGACTCGCAGAAGTTGGATGCAATGCCGGTGCCGCCGCCACCGGTTCCGCCGGTTGCTGTGGCGACAGATGTGCGGGAGCTTGGGAAGAGAAAGAAAAGCGAGCCTGGCAGGGCTGCTGGTGGACGTGGACGTGGATCAGCGTCAATATTTCAAGAAGACACAATATGGTTTGGGGATACGCCGCTGGTCAAGCGCAACGACACTGCGGCGGCTTTGTCAGTCGGGTTTCGTTTCGGGCTTGTAGGGTATAGTTGACGGCTTTGGGTATAGTATTTGGGGTTCAGGGTTGCTGGTGTATTTTGGTTTCGGGTCGGGTTCAGCAGGTTTTGGAGTTTTGGGGTTTGGTTTCAAGGTTTGGGTCCTTGAAGATTGGGTTTTAGCATCGGGTGCCTTGGGGTTTCGAGTTATTATGTGGCTAGGGTGAAGGGTGTAGCCGTTTTGGGGTGGAGGGTTTGGGTTCTATAGGTAATAGGTGTCAGGACTGTCAGGGTTTGGAGATACTTGACAACGCTATAGAACGCATGTCTGGTTTGTTGTTTTTCTTGTTGTTTGGCACAACTGGGTACCATCTATGCCATCTATCACTTGCGGCTTAGGGCTTAGGGTCCCCAACAAGCAATCGTACCAAAGCACAAAGAAACATCGTTACGCTGGTCGAGTCCTGTCCTTTCGTCAACAGGAGTCGTGCCAAATACAAATTTTCCATAGCACGGGTGTGCAGGTTGTAGGTTGATTCGATTGTCAGAGCTCTTACATGTTGGCGCGATCGCTGGTTACTAGGCTCCTGCTGCGCTGGGGTCTGGCCGGTCTGGCAGGGATTTTCATAAATGAAACGTTCCCAGTGCGCTTTTGATGATAAGCGTGTGTTGATAAATCAAGGATCAAGGTCTGTTTCAGTTGTCCGTTTGTCCCGGAAGCCAGCCGAACCCTTCCCACGTCGCACGGTGTGCCAGACATTAGAATTAGAATCAGCAGAAGTAAAGGCCCAATCCCAATCCCAAGCAGAACTTCCTGATCCAAGCCTCCAACCGACTCCAACCTCCCGACTCCAAACGCCTCAAGCTGTCAGCGTACAACGAAAGCCGTCCTTCCCAAATGCCAAACCCGAACCACAGTCACATCAGCCACAGACTCCACAGACCGCCTTAAACCTTAAACTGTTGTGACCTGACTGTACACCACTTTGGCTGCTGCTTCTTGCTGATGTTTTTTTCTGAAACTCTTGCTGCCGCTGCTGCTGCTGTTGCCGCTGCCTTTGCTGCTGGGGTATGAATCTTGTGTCGCTGGCCTCAATCCAAACCCAACCCAAACCATGTACCATGTACCCTGTACTGTAGCCTAAGCCTCAGCCCGGGCCCCTGCAGCTGCAACCCCTCAACCGTCAAAACTCAGCTCGACTGGAATCTACTGCCGAGGTGGGTTCCTACTTCGCGGTGTGCAAGTTACACAAGGGAAAGCGGGATTGCACAAAGCAGATTTCCATCAACAAACCCGGAGCTGCCCGACGATTGAAACATTGGTTGATCCAGGGCTACCACATGGTACGGCGAACAGGACGGGTGCTTGACGGTGCTTGAGCTGTAGCAGCTGTATGATCGAACGAGTGTTTAGCAGCTTCTCGCTTGAATTGTGATTGCAATGCGTTTCGTGACTTTAGGAGAGTCAGACGAAGATTTGAGAAGACGACATGTCATGCTTCCGCTGCCGGAGCCAACATCATTGGAAACAGACGAAGAACTGGATGAACAGTGGCGGCACTTGACGCGATTGCATGGAGAGTAGTGCCGGGGCCCCTGAAGCAACGACCGCCGAAGTAGTGGCCGTGCTAAAAGATTCTTGCCGGGCCGCAGCCGCGCTGCAAGCATTGCATCAGTCAGAGAGCAGGAAGGTGTGAGTCAGGATTTTATGTGGGAGAAAGTCCTAGTTGGGAAGCAGCACTGCTTAGCTAGAGAGCAATCATACTCGGATATTCATCATCTCCCCACAGCTGTGGCTCCATTTTGAGAACTTGCTAACTGGTTCACCACTCCGTCGTGCCTGCCATGCTTGATTACAGGCATTTCATCATCGAGGGTTCCTGTTCCTGGGAAGATAACTCGTTCCACATCCGATGCCATTCCGAGTTGCCAGACAATTTTGACTGCGCAATGTCATTGAGTGACGAGTTGGCAGATCTCTTAGATGCTGTGACGTCGTTCTATGATCCAAAGGTCAACAAGGAGCGCAGCATCGTCTTGGAAATCAAAGGCCTGCGCTGGCAGATTCGCAATGGCAGCAGCAAAGGTTGCTCACTGCGTGCTCTCGTCCGAGAGCTCAAGATTCCAATGCTGCCTCCTCCCAGTCCCACTCCCACGCGCAGTGATCGGAGCCGCAGCCGCAGCTGCAGCCGTGGGCACCGTTGATCATTCGGCTATAGTCGTCGTAGCTCTGGCAGTTTTGGGTTCGAGCGAGTGAAGACTTCCGTCGCAGTGGCACCGCCGGTGAGTGAAATAGTGAAACCAGTGACATCGTGGAGTTGTGCAGTTATGATGTCCAAAACAAACTTAAGAATAACAGCACATTCCCCCATGGCCCCCAGCGCTTGGATTTCCGGAGTTCCGGGACTCCGTTTTTAGATGTCGCCTGCTACGATTCTGCTTGTTATCTATGGACATTCATGCTTGATGTCTTCGAAGTTGCAGTTCTTCAAGTCTTTACAGGAGCAGCTTGCAAGGGGTTCGGGGTTTAGGGCTTGTGGTTGCAGGCTTCACGGCTAGGCGATGGGGAGTCGCAGGTTTCCTGCTTAGGTGCGACTCGCGACAGAGCAGTGCGACAGGTAGTTTTGAGGCTTTTTGAGGGTTGGGGAGTTGGGGGCCGGGGATTGGACTGGAGGTTTTTTCTCAACTTCTCAACCGTTGCCAGTGGTTCTCACATGGGCCTCTTGCTTATTTATTAAAGGTTCAGGTCATGGCCTTCGGGTGGTCGGGTAAGGGGACTTGCCTTGCTTGGGTTATTTTGTTGATACGAAACTGTTGACTGTTGACTCACCTTCGACTGTCCACTGTTGCCTTTTTGTATTCGTGGGTTTATGCCTTACTTCGGCCAGACTTCTGCGAGGTTTGGGGTGAACATTTCCTTTTATTGCAGGGTTTGAGCCTATGATCCTTATTCCTAACATTTATCGGTATGCTCATGCCACAATCTGCAGGATAAGGCATAAATCAGCCGAACATAAAGAAGGCACGAAACCTGAGCGAAATCAAGTAATCAAGCATGCCAAATAAAAAATCACACAGAAACTAAACAACCATAATGCATCAATGGAAAGAGACATAGCCGAAAGGAGCCCGCGCAGAAAACGTTAGTTTGGTGGAAATAAAGTAGCAATGTTTGTTCTGTTCTTACCGAAATCCTAGTGAAACCGAGCAATTTCAACATCCGGACAAAAGCAAAACTTCGAAGTCAAAGTGGCCATGGCTTGGCAAACGGCATCGGAGCAGCAGCCAGCCAAGGCCCTGGGCCCTGAGGTGAAGTTACAAAAAAATAGAAGTCCCAAACGAAAGTTAAAAACACAACGAAAAATCAAATAAAAAATGAAACTCAGAAACAAAAAAAATCAAAAACAAAGTTAAAATTCCAAAAAAAAATATAAAATTCCGAAAAAAAGTTAAAACTCCGAAAAAAAAATAAAATTCCGAAAAAAAGTTAAAATTCCGAAAAAAAGTTAAAATTCCGAAAAAAAAGTTAAAATTCCGAAAAAAAGTTAAAATTCCGAAAAAACTTTAAAGTTCCAAACCGGATGGAACTTTAACTTTTCAAGCTAAAAAAGCAGAGCCTAAATCAGGTTTTTTTCATGGTTTTCATTGAAAAAAACCTGATTTAGACTCTGCTTTGTCTTG
>BGNK01005555.1:17641-36461 GCA_003297005.1 Symbiodinium sp. clade A Y106
CCCGGCTCCCCTCCCCAAATTCGCGAGCGCTACCGCGGAGTCGCGGCATTACCACCTTGAAAAAAAATCGCGAGCGCTACCGCGGGGGGGCCTACCGCCTATACTATATCACCTTGGAAAAAATTCGCGAGCGCTACCGCGGAGTCGCGGCATTACCACCTTGAAAAAAAGTCGCGAGCGCTACCCCGGGGGGGCTATCGGGCTACCGCCTACCTACTATCTATCACCTTGGAAAAAATTCGCGAGCGCTACCGGGCTACCGGCGCTACCGCCGCGGAGTCGCGGCATTACCACCTTGAAAAAAAATCGCGAGCGCTACCGCGGGGCCGCGGGGGGGCTACCGCCTACCGCCTACTATCACCGCTATCACCTCGACAACAAATCGCGAGCACTACTACCGCGGGGGGCTGCCGCGTACTACCACCGTTTTGGAAAAAAACTCGCGAGCGCTACCGCTGCCGCTGCCGCTGGGGAGGGGGCCTGGGGAGGGGGGGGGGGTTGCCGCCTTGTGCTAAACCGTTGGAAAAAATCCGCTGTGGGGATTTCATACCTTACCACCGAGAAAAAAATCGCAAGCGCTACGCCGCTACGCTACCGCGGCAAGTCTGGCAGGAGTAGCTAGGATACTTTGTCAATCCAGTCTGTGTCAGTGTAAGTCAGTGTAAGTGTTGTTGTTGTTGTGGTTGTTGTTGTTTGTTTAGTGATGCGAGACTTTTGTCTTCTGTTCATTCTGTTCAACATCGGATCGATGATGATGATCTTGAAGCCCAGGCTCAGGGAACACTCGCACTCGCCACATGATTGCCTAATTGATTCAGCGAGTAACGTATTAAGTTGGATTCGGCATCAAGAAGTCCAGGCAGCGAGTCCCCCAGTCCCCGGGCCCCGGCCCGCTGGGTCTGATCCATGCTGACATGGTGAACAGCAGCAGTCCTGCCTGCAGCCCCAGCAGCAGCAGTTCCAGTTCTTCAACTTCAAGTAGCTCTCCAGACTCTCCACAAGAAGACCCTCGCGGTGGCACGGGTGAAGATGAAGGTGCGATCGCGATCGCAGCAGACCTGGCAGTGGCGGCCGCGGCAGCCGCGGCAGTGCCAGTGCCAGCAGACGATCATCATGACCATGACCATGCCGACCATGCTGGCGAGGCTGAGGCTGCGGCGGCTGAGGCTGGCGACGCTGGTGACGTTGACGCTGACGCTGATGACGGCGACGGGTCTGATGATGATGAACACGTGTTCCGAATATTTCGAAGCCGTACACAAGATGCCCTGGGTTTTGCGCCACCGCCGGGCCCGTCAAGCCTGCAAGAAGCATTTGAATGGCCCAAGAAATATGCCAACAAGATGGTTTCCGATCCAGAATGCCTGCAGAGCTTTTGCAAGCTCATCCGACAAGGTGTTCGATTCGAGGTTCACGACTCTTTTGCCGGTATGGGAACCGGCTCTGTCACCTTTAAGCAGTCTTTGATTGCTCTGGTGCAAAGTGCCAACGAAGAGTTGAGCAAGCAGGGCCGAAGTCTCTTGGGTCGTATTTGGTGTTGAAGCTTTTGCGAAGTGCCACATCCTCAATCAACGTGCGAAAGTTTCCAAACATGCCAAGGTTCAGAGCATTTGGTATTGCCCGAAGCAGTCACAGCCACCGCTTGCGACTACGACAAGCATGCGCAGGCCGTGCTAGCTTCGCTTCCGGAGGCTGGGGTCCGAGACCGAGATTGATATGCCATGTCCTGTCTTCACTTTGTGGTTTCAGTGGACGATTGCTGTTTCAGTCTAAGTCTAAGACCTACAACTTTGATCAGATCCGTTTTAGTCTTAGAACAGAACCATCGCCAACGTGGCTTTAAAAGTCCAAGGCGGGCCGAGCTTCAGTGTTCAAGTCAAGGTGAGTCTACCAAGGTTCATTGCTGCAACCCCAAATCCCAAATGCTGAACCGCTTGCCTGGGCCCTGGCCCTGATACCCCAACCGCCCTGTCCCTGATACCCCAACCGCCCTGTCCCTGAACACCCGATCCCAACCGTCCCAACCCAACCCCAACCAAGTATGCAGACTTGAACATTCCGTTGGCCCATGCCCGTGTCCACAGCCGCAGTCTGCAGGTTTTCCGCCCCGTGCACATTCATGGCGATTTGAATGAGAGGCTGACGGAAAAGTGTTTGAAACTTCTGGATGAAGCTTCCAAGTCGACGCATTTTGAGCTTGCGGCGGTGTTGAGTACCTTGTCACAAGTCAAAATTGTTGGTGGCATTTAGCGTTCTTGTGGCTGCGGCATGCGGCAGTTGCGGCGGCACTGTGCTGCGCAAGATTATCACATTGCTACTTGCTACTCAGGTGAAGAGCTAGGGGCAAGAGAGTCCAGAGGAGCGCAAGCGCATCGAGGCCACATATGGTGAGCGCCTCCTAGAACGCTATATGAACATCTTAGACAACAACAACTTTTGGAAGACTGTGGCTCCGTGCTGCCGTCACCAGGACTCCAGACTCCAGACATGTTCAGTTCAGAGTCCAGTTCCAGAGTTGCCCGTGTCACACAGAGCATCAGGCCAGGCCAAACCGTGACAAGTGCATTGCATCTCCGTATTCCTGTGACATTGCCCACGGTGAGCGTCAAAAATCCTGTGACATGTCTTGCGCCGTCTCTGGGTCTGGGTCGTCTGTCGTGTGCTGAGGCTGCTGAGAGTCTGAGAGTTTGTGTGTGTCTGTCTGTGTCAATATCAAACCTCACGTCAATCAATTGAAGCCGTACATGATGTACATGACAGGCTTTCGTGACCGCCGTTGTTCTGGTTTCAAACCCTAAAGCCTGAATCCTCAACTGAAACCATTCACAGCCTTTGCAGGACAATGATGCCGCTGTCACGACCGAGGCCCAGGCCAAAAAGAAGAGCAGATCAAAAAAGGCATTGACACGCCATTGTGATTGTGCAACACCTGTGGGCCTGATGCAAGAACAAAGCGCGGTGGAGGCAGCCACGCAAGGCCGTGACAACATTGATGCGAAGCCGTTGGTGGTGAGAGTTGCTGTTGGTGGTTCTGTTTGTGTGGACCACTCACCCTTCGGTGCCGCGGCTGCCGTGATGTCGTTCATCTAAACCAATTTTAGTGCGAGCTTTTTTTATCCATATATCAAAAGCTCTCGTGTGCTACCTTGTTACCCTCCGAGCCTCCAGGCACTGCTCCTCGAAATAAACCAAACCTGATGCCTGAAGCCTCCCTACTGCCTGTTACTGCCTGCTGCCTGGGCTGCCTGCAGCCTCAAAGTCTCGGCGTTGAACCCAATGTCCAGTGCACATGGCCCAGTGACCCAACCCCCAGTGCCTGCCGCAAACGCCCAAACGAGTCAGGCCCAGGCGCAGGCCCAGCTCAGTCAGTCCAAGCTGTTTTTTTTGCTCAGTCATGTCGCCATGTCATGCACAAGGTGCCCGCGCCGGCCTTTTGGGGTCGTCGTCCCGAGCTCTTGCAATCTTCCTGAGCGAAAGGAAGAAGTCCGCGGAAGCTGCTTTGCTGGGCTTTGCTTGAATTTGCTTGGCAGGGACCTACCATAACTATTATGGTTTGGTTCTGGTTAATTCTAGTTCCTTTTATTGGCTTCCAGTCTCCAGGGGTGTAAGTCTAAGTCGTGTAAGTTTTAAAGATTCCGTGTTTCGTGATACAATTTGCGATGCTTGTCGACGCTGGGTTTGTTGAGATAAACTTCTGCTGGCAGTCGGTCAACCTAAGGACGTAGTATTGCATGAGAACAGCAGCAAGTTCTTGGATTGGATTTTCCCGAAGCATCTTCCAATGTACGATTGGTACTCCGTGCAGATACCCAGTGCAAATGCCCATGCAGAGCTTCGTACGGTGATGCTATCGCCCATGCATTTTGGCTGGCCACAGACAAGACCCAGGCTCTACACGCTGGGGATACGAAAAGGTGCAAAAGTGATGCTGCAAACCCACCCTTGCGCAGCAATCGCTGGCGACTGGAACTTGCAGAACCCTTTGAACAAAGTGATAGACCTGTGGGCCACCCCGAACTTCGAGGCGGCAGAGTTCTTCGCAGCAAACAAGGACGGATGCGAACGGACACACTTGCACACAACGATAACGAGAAGACAAAAACCCACCGGCCTGCAGGCCCTGCGCCCCTCCTTTGGTCTCTCTTTTAATAGCTTCGACCACAACTCCCGACTCCCAACTCAACTGAATCCCAACTCAAGCCCTTGGCCGTCGCCTGTGGTTCGTGTCCGCTGCAGGAGCAGGTGGAAGCAGAGCGCCGCGCTGCCGCCGCAAGGACATACAAAGATCCCCATTCCGGCTTTGAAATGCTACTTACAGGACTGTTTGGGATTGCGGTAAAATTAGGCCGAAACGTCGCTGCCCAGTCTGGAGTCTTGAGAGTGCCAGTGCCAGCCTTGTGATTTGTTTCGCTGCTGCAGCCTGCATCTGTTGTAATTTAACTTCACTCTTGGGTCTGCTTGCATGTAAGAGTCCATGTGTTGTCACCGGGACAGTTGTGGTTCCCTTGTCTTGGCGGCAGGAGCAAAACCCACATATTTGCGGCGATTCAAGGAGCTGGAGAAGGTCCAGCAGTGGCATGCGAAGGGCCACACAGTGATAGCAAACATTGCTCAAAATCCGGACAAACGCCCAGTAGTTGCCAGAATTCTACGAACACTGCTGAAAAGCAGTTTCATGTTCATGATCCGGCCCTCAAACCGCCCAAGCTCGGGGCGGGCTGGCTGCGACCTAGAGCCATCAGCTTCGTCGGCTGCACCGCCGCCGCTCACAGTTGCGGATGGGGCTGAAAACCGGTGGATGCTTGAAGAGGACGATGGTTGTTTCATGCATGGGTTTTAGCCGAAAAGGTTCGTCAGTGCAGATGGTGCTTACGGCGGTGGTGTCGCAGGAACATTTGATTGCCATGGGAGTAGCCGCGTACGCGGACCTCGCCGGTTGCCACCAGCCGCATCCACCATTTCGTGCCTTGGACACCCTTTCGCAGACCACCATGAAAAAACTAGCAGGAAACGCCACTGGGCTGCAGATGCTGATGCTGTTGAGTTGCCGACAGTTGCCGAGTTGCCGAAGTGAGATTCCTGCGTAGCCTTAGCGAACGCCTTTGGTCCATGCCATGCTGTTGTTGTCGTCCAGTTACTCTTTGTCTCAGCCTGTTTCCATGTTTATCCCAACACTCGACTCTTGGTACACTCCTTCAGCTTGGCTTGGCCACCGAGGCCATGCATCCTGCTTGCGTCGGTGCGATATGGCAGGTCTGCCTCTGCAGCCTCGTTCGGCGATGATGGTAACAAGGGTATGGTCTGCAACGCCAAGACAAGGTCAGCAAGTTAGCAAGTCCGCAATCAGCAGGATTCAGCAGGATTGCAAGAAAAGTCGGAGTTCATGCTATCATGTTAGCGCTTGTGTGCTTTTGAGAAAGTGTGCCTTCTGCAGAGACAAATGATTCTTGAGCAGGCTTGCATGGGTCGCCTGTAGACACAGCTTGATAGAATGAGAGACTTCCGATTGCCACAGAGTCATCTTGGCTTTTGGTCAGTTTCCGGCCCTGTGCCGGTGCCGAGCCGCTGAGCTCCTGTACTGTAGTATAGCACTGCGAAACTTATTCATTGCTCTGTAAGAGCTGGTAATGGATGGCGGAGAAGTGCTCGAGGATGAGGACCTCGAGAAAATAGCTGATGTTGCTGAAGACAGCACACTCATCACGCCCCCACGCTCAGCCGGGGCAGCAGTGGCTGAACAAAGTGGAGCGCGCAAGGCCATGTGCCGTGTGCGCTGTTATGCTTGCTACGAATTGAATATAGCCTCTTAGTTTCTAGGCTTCTAGCGTATCAGAATCAGAGCTGGTTTCTGCAATGATTTCTTTAAATTTTGCCGCAGATGTTGAAAACTGTCAGGCAGCAGCAGGCGATCCTGTTGCGGGAAGGATTCTGCAGCCATTCGAGACGACATGCTCCGTGCCAAGTTGCCCAACGGTGGTCATTCGACGTCCGGGTGTGCGTGGATCCCCAGGTTTGATGTGAGTAATTATGTCGTTCGTCGTTCGCAGGCAGTCAGGCCATATGGTTCGCATTGTTCATCACCTGAGGCCGATCATCCTGTGTGAGTCGCATGCGTCTTCCAGAACAGCGATGCTGAAACAGGCAGGCCCTGGAATGAAGGAGACATTGGCAGCCATGGAAGAGGATGAACCTGAACAATTCCTCGACCTTCTAGCAGACTTCGGCATCAAGCCACTTGATTGAAATTGATTGTGGCCACCCACCTAGCCACCTAGCTAGGACGAGACCACATGTCTGAATTGATGTACGCTGTCGCCTTCAATTTCGACATCTCTGAAGCGTCTCAATGCCTCCCAAGCCCGTCCCCGTCCCAGTGTCCCAGTTCCCAGGTCTCCCCCTCCGGGCAGGGGGAAGCCTCGGATTCCTTACGACTTTTCGATGGTGAAGAGCCGGACCGCCACTGGCCGCAAGAACGAGGCCCAGTCTTGTCAGAATCTGTAGAATAAACAGTTTCGAGGATAACACATCAGCGCATACTTGGGGAACTCGGTGTAAAACCTTCAACCCTAACAGCTTTGAGATGTAGAGTTCGAGATCGTTTTGGCTGCAAGACTGATAGTTCTTAAGCAAGAGCTTCGACATGCACGTTTTAAGCTGTTGTTGGTTGCAAGAACGATGGTTCGAAAGCAAGGGTTTTGTGTGCGATGATGTATGTTTCGAGTTTCTGTTCATTGCAACCGTGGTTCCGTGGTTGGTTCGACACCAAGAGTTTGAGCTTTGGTGATCCGAAGGTAAGATCTGTGAGATGTTTGATTTGGTGAGAGCACGATGGGGCTTCGTCCAAAGCAAGACTTTTGGGCTGTCGTTGGTTGCAAGAATTCCAGTTGGAAAGCAAGATTTTTGGGATTTGAGCTTGTTGGGGTTCGAAAGCAAGAGTTGTTTGAGCTTCTGTTGCTGTTAGTTGCAAGAATGTTTCAATAATGATAGTTCGAAAGCGAGATCTGTGAGATGTTTGGCGGTTGCAAGATTGATTGCTTCCAAAGCAAGAGCTGTGAAATGTACGTTTTCAGCTCTGGTTGGTTGCAATGTTGCAAGCATGATACTTCGATCGCAAGGGCTTTGAGATGTAGACCCTCAGCCTTTGACAGGACAAGACCGTGAAGAAGCCGATGAATTATGATGAGTACATCCTATGGTTTACCGAAGGTTGTCCGCGATACAGACGCAGCCAGCCTCAAAGATTGATGGCAATGTCGAGTACAGGTAGCACACGTAGTCAGGAGCCGTACTGCAGGTATGCGTTCTGTGTGTCATTGTGTGTCATGAGTGTCATGATGCTGCTGCTTGCTGCTAGCCGTCATCGCCGAATCGCCGCAGCCGCAATCGTTCCAAGTCCAAGGCCTGTCAGAAGAAGCTGCGGATGCCCGTTGGAGGAAGGACCAACGCGATCCAACGGTTCGGAGGGACCAGGTGCCAGCGAATAACAAGGATGGCTCCGACGCTGGGCTGGTGCCTCGCTTTATCTCAGTCGGCTGAAACACCCTGCTGTCCGTGTCTGACTGACTGCCGCTGAATGTGAGCATGCTGGCCTGGGGCCTGAGGTCAAGAGGGTGTGGGTTGCTGTGGGGGAAGAGGAGTCAGACAGCAACTTCCGAGATTCTTGGGCGGCATAAATGCATTGTTGGATTCCCTAGACATCCCTAGACAATGGCCATCTCAGGAAGAGGCCGTTGAGAAGCAAGATTGCAAGAAGTTTTCCGAGAAGAACGAGGCGGAGCTTAATTCTTTCAGGAAGCGGCTCCTGGACGACTTCGACTTGGAGGCTGGCCCTGTTAACCCAGCCCCTATTGTAGACTTTGAGCGCAGCCGAATCTTTGATGTCATGCCCTCATCCCGCATCTCCATGTGAACTGATGTGCACTTGAAGGATCATGGCGTGCCTTTGACCTTGCGTCCTGCGAAAGCATCAAGCAGTGCCAGTGGGAGTGCTGGCCCCACTGGTTCCGGCATCGGTACCAGCAACGCCCCTTCCACCAACCTCCTGAAGGAAGTGCCGCTTGACAAGAAGGAGCAGGCGCTGTTGAAGCTGACGCCAGGAGCATGTGCTGCTCGCCTCCGCTCACAGACAGTGAGGGAGTACACAGGTGCGGAGGCCGCGCTGATCAAGGCCCTGGGCGCAGCAGAGAAAGTGGAGCAGCAGGCAACCGAACTTTACTTAGGAACAAGAGGTGGTTTGGACTTTGGGGCAAAGGATGGCAAGGATGATGCACGCATGGATGACATGCGTATGCAGCTGGATCCGTCCCTGAAGCTGTTGCGATCGCGAGTGAGCCTAGCCAAGCTGATGATGAACGCTGATTCTTCCCTCAGCAGTGACAAGATCCAGCAATTCAAGCGCCAAGCTATGGATGCCCTGATGGCGGACCCCCATTTTCGAGAGTTGAAGGCTCCAAAGGTTTCTGAGGAGATCTGCTGTTCTCTCGGGCAGATCAAATACTTTCGCGAGATCAAGAGCAAGCTTTTGCCCAGCACACCGGTTGTTATTGAGAAGTTCGCCACCCACAAGGAAGCTTTGCAACTTCTGACGGCTGTCGCGAAAAGCATCTCATGCGAAGCAGACAATTGGCGTGCCACTGTGGCAGCAGAAACCAAAGCCATCGTAGATGAACGCAAGGCTAAGGAGAAGGAAGACAAAAAACGCCAAGCCGAAGAGGAGAAAACCAAGAAGAAAGAACGTGGTTGGGCTGCATTGAGTGGAGCCGGAATTGTGTGGGGTTGTCGCCGGTCAAATCTTTGTCAGTTTCGTTTTGTGTCTCTTGTTGTTGTGCGCTGCATTTTTTGATTGAGTAACGTAAAATTTTGATTTGACCTGACAGTCATCACTGGGTTAGAGTTTGCTGAGTCTTGCGGAGCGTGTGTAATAGCGGTACTTATTCATTATTCGGTTTGTCGAATCGTGGACTCCACGATTCCACGAACCGGACTTTGCGGACGACGTGGAGGGAGTAGAGTAGAGCAGTATAGCTTAGGCGAGAACGCAGAGAAGTTGCGCAAAAAGGCGGAGGAGAAGGCGAATCAGAAGAAGCGACGGAGCGATCGCAGCAACGGTAAGGGCGGCGACGGCGTCGACAAAGATGATGATGCTCGCGAGGCCGCGGCCTGGCTGCGTGTAATTGTAAAGCGTGCAGCAGATGTAGGTTTTGATGTGATGCTGCAGTGATTGAGCAGGATGACTGCGACCAGAAAGGCGGCAAGAAGCGACGCAGGGGACCGAAGGCGGACCAGCTGAGTTCGTCGGACCCCGAAATCCTCAAGGCGAAGAACATCTGCGAGATGGCGGTTACAGAAAGCGTGGACGATCTGTTGTTCGCCGTCAGCTCTAACGAGGCGGTGTGCTGCCGCCTCAAAAAAGCGGCGATGAAAAAAATCTTGGTGAACGCAAAGGCAAACGACGGATCCAGTGCCGCACCGCCGAAGGAGACGGTGAACGGGATCTCCAAAGTGGTCACCACAGTATCCTTGGATGCATTTGGATCATTTGACAGTTTCATTGTGTTTCAAGCCGTCATGTCAATGTCAAGCATTTTAAACCCTACCACCCTAAACCCTAAACCCTAAACCCTAAACTGACCACATGGTCCACATTGCCTTTTGGCCTATATAGGGCCTGGCCTGGGGCTTTGGTCCAATGTCAGGCAGCTGTCTCTCAGAGTCTGACTGTCAGTGCTGACATCAATGTGCTTTAGTAACCGAGCTAATTTAATCTAGCCACCCGAGGCCCGAGGCCCTAAACTCCAGACCCGAGACTCCCGAGACTCCCGAGACGCCAAGGCCCCAAGGCACCGTCCAGCCCAGCGGTCCCGAATTGTAGACTGTAGACAGTCGGTATTACATTTATAAAGAGTGAACCCATCTAAGCTTGCAATCTTGCAGTGCCTGCAGTTCAGGCAATCACGGAAATGATTGAGGAGCTCACCGCAGAGAAGCCGCGGAGAACAAAAGTTCTGGAAGACGTGACTGCGGAGCTCGTGGCAGCAGACAGTCAGGCAGGCTCCTAAGTAGGACAAAATGATTGTATAAATTGTGGTGTGAGGTTCAGATTGAAAGGTTGTGCCAATTTCACAGGCCTCTTGAGTGTGGCTTGTTGTGGGGCCGTAGATGTGTCGGATTGACCTCAGAGCTGAGTCACAGAGGTTGCATATTTCAGACGTGTCGTGTCAGGTGAAGCTACTATGGGAATCGCAGCCTCGCGAACGAAGACACACAGTGTTTGTCGATCGTAACGCGATGGAAGCTGTGATGCTTTGCTGCAATAGCTGTGATAAACGAAAGCAGTATCGTAGTGCCAATGCCCGGGACCTGGTAGATCGTGTGTCCAATGGTAGCCGCTGGCCAACATCTCCGAACCCAGAGTTGGTGATAGTGGGCTCTTCGTCATTCGTCATCACTGTCAGAGTCAGAGTCATGCCCCGGCTGCTCGCCAGTAAGGTCTGACGACAGGCGAGCCAAACTTGAAGAGCTGGGTCTTCACGAGACGCACAACGAAGTGAAGCTGTTGAAAGAGGGATTTCGCAAGTGGGACTCAGTCTTCCTTTTGGGTGCCTTTGACCAGAACATTTTCGCTGGCTGGATGACAGGCCGGGCAGAACCGTTTAAGGGTGTGTGTGTGTAGTGCAGGCAGGTGGGTGAAGAAGGCCAAAGGGGTAGGGCTGTGTTACAAGTTGTGTTGCATGAAAGTTCAATGAGCTGCTGCTGCTGTAGCGAGTGTGAATGCGCGTGTGTGGCAGTGGCTGTGAACTTGAGCATCAATGCACAGCGTGCCACAGGCGGAGCAGGCAGTCTGAACTACCTCATGCAAGGGAACAAACTGGTAGTTATAGCAGATTATGTGGAGATCCTGGAGTTCATGCGCCGGGAGCCTGAGTCAGAGTCAGCAAATTTCACGTACCAGGCAGGGCCAGGGCCGAGCCGGGCTGGGCCAAGGGCCAGGGCTTCCGCATTGAACGGATTCTGGAATCAGTTTGGGGTTTGGGGTCATCGTCCGGAGTGTTTCGAGTCTGGAGAGTCAGAAAGTCTGCAGTCTGGGTGTCCGTTTTAGGTTGATGCAGTTAAATCCTGGAATGAATGTCGAATGTCAGCGTCATGACGTCATGCCTTTCATTCCAGATCTGCCGTCTGTGCCGTGAGTTTGGCGGGACCCATTAGCCCATTAGTTTGGTTTTTCATGATTTTCCTGCAAGACCTGACCTGACAGGGCGTCGTCCAATGGTTCTCTGAGCAGAGCGGGGCGGACCTTTCCGAAATGCACAGCATCAGACAGATCTATGCGCTTCCAGGCGATGTCGTGTACCTGCCGCCTGGCAGCATCGGCGTGGAGAAGGCCATCGGCTCCGTGTTCACCGTGAAGGTGCACACCTGTGACCGGGCAGAATCTGATCTGGTGTCGTGTGAGTGCGTTCGTGTGGTGTAACTATGTCGAGATTAGATAGCTTATGGGACTATGGGATATGGCTGAAGGGTGGGGAGTGGGGAGTCTGGGGCCTGGGGATGGGGACTCGGGGACTGGGGGCTGCTTGGAATTCAACTGCACAACTTGGACTGGTGCAGTGGGTTACGGTGGTGATGGTGGTGACGGTGGTGATGGTGGTGATGGTGTTTAAGGCTTCGGGTTCGGGGTTTATGCTTTTACAATTTAAGCATTCAGGGTTTAGGGTTTTTTGAGGGCTTAGGGGCTTAGGGTTTAAGGTTTAGGGCATTCAGGGTTTAGGGTTTATGGATCCACTCAGTTTGCGAGGGTCTGGATTGGGGGGGCTTCTGGCAGCCGAAGATGGGAAGGTCTGGAATGGTCGGCGGTACCAACTTAGACCCTTGTAGGGAGAGCAATCTAGACCTTCTCCATGTGGTAGCATCTTGTCACATGTCGTGCGTGTTGCATCATGTTGCACTACTGCTGATGGACAAAATCCTGCATTACCCATTATAAGGAATATACTATAATTCCCATAGTTTAGAGTCCTTAAGGTCATGCAGGATTTTGTCCATCAACTGTCAACTGTAGTAGACTATCTTGTTGCAGGAGGCTGAGGAGGTACCATTTGTCAAAAGGTAGAGACTGTCTTCTTCATTAGGGTTGTCATACAGTATATTCCGATGGACATAGGTGTGGCATTCCATGGTCCTTTTTAAACTCGNCAGGAGGCTGAGGAGGTACCATTTGTCAAAAGGTAGAGACTGTCTTCTTCATTAGGGTTGTCATACAGTATATTCCGATGGACATAGGTGTGGCATTCCATGGTCCTTTTTAAACTCGTGAACAAGGTTTGAATAGGGCGAGGGTCTGAAAAGGGTCGTGTAACCCCTGCACAGCCAGCCATATTAGATCCCGGAAAAGGTCTAATATGGTGGTTGCCAATAGACCCCTCCACATACTGAGGGGACGTTTATGGTCTAGGGTATATAGCCCTAAACCATGCTTTGGCAGGGCTGGGAGCTCACGTCCCAGCCACATGTAGATGTGGAACTCTTAGGGCTCAGGGCTTAAGGGTTTAGGGTTCAAGGCTTAGGGTGTAGGGCCGGGCTTAGGTCCTAGGGTTTAGGGTTTAGGGCTTAAGGCTTAGGGCTTTAGGCTGCTAACCCTTCAACTACGAAATCCCACTGCCGCTACTAGTGGGCCACTACCAGTCACTACCACTACCAGGTCACTACCGCTGCCCGCTGGCCCGCTGGTGCTGATGCTGCCCCCTACTTGGGCCCCCACTGCTGCGACTGCCGCGACTACCGCTACCATTGCCGCTGCTGCTATTCCTGCTGCTGTTGCTGCTGCTGCTGCTGGCTGCCGCTGGATGCTGCTGCTGGCTGCTGCTGCCACTTATTGACTTGTTGCTTATCGAGAACCTAGCCGCCCTAGCCCGGCACGGCCCGGCACTCCAATAAATACCTATTGCTCACGCCCACGCCGCGGATACCATGCCACGCGCATTCCGCAAGTCCGCAAGCTTGTACATTGGTACTTGGAGGATCATGGGACTTAGTAACTAGGGTTATAATTAAGGTAACTGTACTTATAATTATTTATAACCCCACTTAGGGTACTTATAACCGTACTTACTAAGTCCCATGATCCTCCAAGTAGTTCCTATTACTAACAATTTGATAGACTCTATATCCCTGAAGCCTGAAGCCTAGCCTAAACCCCGACCCCAACCTAGCTCTTGGCCCCTTGACTTCGAAGTTCAAATTCTGGTAAAAAAGGGCCAGCGGCAGAGGCAGAGGTCAGAGTCAGAGGTTTCTGGTTTCTGTTTAACGAGGGCTTCGGCTGCGGGGCTGCGGACTAGGACTGGGGACTAGGCACTAGGCATTTGCTGGGGATGTGTGGATGTGCCTAGCTTGCTTTGTTGCAAATTACAAATTACAATTGACAAATGCTGCGAGCTGACAGCTGAGGTGTTCTGGATCACTCCAGCCGTGAATCTCTGGAAAAGCTGCACGAGATCTTCCCTGAGATGCTAAGCTGCATGAGTTGTCTGCATGGCGTGGCCTTGTCTGTCTACTACGGGTCTACCTGGTGCCATTACTCATGACAGCCAGCCCTCGCCAGCCCTCCCAGGAATGCCGTTCTGTGCCATCTGATGAATGCTGTGGATGAGCTCAAGTTGGAGTGCTTGAAGCGTCCAGCCGGGATGCGGGCCGGTGCTGTAGGTGAGGCCCCACGGTCGCATTTTAGAATAGATCAAAAGCAAGTCCGCCGACAGGTTCTGAATCTGTGTCACCGCACTTGAGGTCCCGAAGCAAGAACCGGAGCCCGCTACAAAATCAGAGGCTCCATAAGTCGCATGCTACAGAGTTTTTTCGCAGTCTGCGGAAGACTAGTCACTAGGCCACCGGTCCACCGGCAGGTGCCGGTGCCAACCGAGAAGCAGGCCGAGTCGACCGCCGTCGACGTGTCGGAGGTCAGCAGAGTCTACGGTCGCGTGTTCAAACCCAAATTTCGAGATCAGCGAACCCACTTGTTGTCTTGAGGATGAGGATGCTGCTAGTGCAGCCGCAGCTCCTCAGGGCTCTGAGGACTCTGAGGTGCTCCCAGGGCAGCAACCTGCCACAGAGTCAGAGGCTCCGAAGTCGTAAGCACATTGGATTCGCATCAAGCATTGTTGCTGTGTTTTTGGCAGCAATCGCAACGTAAGACAGGTTCCCATTCCGACAGCGACCGAGCCCGCGCGCGAGCAGCAAGATCTGCCAGAGTCGCAGCAGGAACGCATTGGTGAAGTTCCTAAGCAGCACAGAGTGGCACAGAGTCTAGGGTCTTCTTTGCGCAGCCGGTGACCCAAGTTCCCCAAGCTTTGTTTGTTTCAATGTTTCCTTGACAGAGGCTGGTATGGCTACCGCTCCTCANAGCAGCACAGAGTGGCACAGAGTCTAGGGTCTTCTTTGCGCAGCCGGTGACCCAAGTTCCCCAAGCTTTGTTTGTTTCAATGTTTCCTTGACAGAGGCTGGTATGGCTACCGCTCCTCAGGGGTCTGAGGTGCTCCCAGGAAAGCAAGCTGCCACAGAGTCAGAGGCTCCACAGTCCAAGCACAAAGGATTCGCATGTTGCTGTGTTTTTTCGCAGCAATCGCAACATAAGACAGGTTCCNGGTCTGAGGTGCTCCCAGGAAAGCAAGCTGCCACAGAGTCAGAGGCTCCACAGTCCAAGCACAAAGGATTCGCATGTTGCTGTGTTTTTTCGCAGCAATCGCAACATAAGACAGGTTCCCATTCCGACAGCGACCGAGCCCGAGCGCGAGCAGCAAGATCCGCCAGAGTCGCAGCAGGAACGCATTGGTGAAGTTCCTGAGCAGCACAGAGTGGCACAGAGTCTAGGGTCTTCTTTGCGCAGCCGGTGACCCAAGTTCCCCAAGCTTTGTTTGTTTCAATGTTTCCTTGACAGAGGCTGGTATGGCTACCGCTCCTCANGGTCTGAGGTGCTCCCAGGAAAGCAAGCTGCCACAGAGTCAGAGGCTCCACAGTCCAAGCACAAAGGATTCGCATGTTGCTGTGTTTTTTCGCAGCAATCGCAACATAAGACAGGTTCCGATTCCGACTGCGACCGAGCCCGAGCGCGAGAAGCAAGATCCGCCAGAGTCGGAGAAGGAGCACATTGGCGACGTCGACGTCCCTGAGCAGCAGAGTTTGGCGTCGTCTGGAGTCTTCTTGTCGTGCCCGGTGACCCAATTTCCCCAAACTCTGTTTGTTTCCCTGACAGAGGCTGCTATGGCTGCCGCTGCTGAGGGCTCTGAGGTGCTCCCAGGGCAGCAGCCCGCCACAGAGTCAGAGGCTCCGAAGTCGTGAGTCGTAAGCACATTGGATTCCTTGGATTCGCATGAAGCATTGTTGCTGTTTGTTCTTCGCAGTATCAGGGTCCGATTCCGACTGCGACCGAGCCCGAGTGCGAGAAGCAAGATCCGCCAGAGTCGGGGCAGGAACGCCTTGGCGACATCGACGTCGCTGAGCAGCAGAGTTTGGAGTCGTCTGGAGTCTTTTTGTCGTGCCCGGGCCCGGTGACCCAATTTCCCCAAACTCTGTTTGTTTCCCTGACAGAGGCTGCCATGGCTGCCGCTGCTGAGGGGTCTGAGGTGCTCCCAGGGCAGCAGCCCGCCACAGAGTCAGAGGCTCCGAAGTCGTGAGTCGTAAGCACATTGGATTCGCATGAAGCATTGTTGCAGAGGCTGCTATGGCTGCCGCTGCTGAGGGGTCTGAGGTGCTCCCAGGGCAGCAGCCCGCCACAGAGTCAGAGGCTCCGTCGTAAGCACATTGGATTCGCATGAAGCATTGTTGCTATTTGTTCTTCGCAGTATCAGGGTCCGTTTCCGACTGCGACCGAGCCCGAGCGCGAGAAGCAAGATCCGCCAGAGTCGGGGCAGGAACGCCTTGGCCTTGGCGACATCGACGTCCCTGAGCAGCAGAGTTTGGCGTCGTCTGGAGTCTTCTTGTCGTGCCGGTGACCCAATTTCCCCAAACTCTGTTTGTTTCCCTGACAGAGGCTGCTATGGCTGCCGCTGCTGAGGGGTCTGAGGTGCTCCCAGGGCAGCAAGCTGCCACAGAGTCAGAGGCTGCGTAGTCGGCACATTGGATTCGCACGCATGAAGCCTTGTTGAGCCTTGTTGCTGTGTTTTTCGCAGCAATCGCAACGTAAGACAAGTTCCGATTCCGACTCCCACCGGACCCACTACAGAGTCAGAGGCTCCATGAGTCGCGGGTCGCATGACACAGATTTTTCGGAGTCTTTTACATCGTTTGCAGACTAGTCATTGGCCACCCCGGCCTGCCGGCAGGTGCCAATGCCAGCCGAGAAGCAGGCCGAGTCGACCGTCGGCGTGTCTGAGCAGCATGAGTCTGACGTGGCGTTTTCACACCCAAGCTCGAGATCACCGAACCCCATTTGTTGTCTTCAGGATGCTACTGCTGCAGCCGTAGTCGCGTCATGCACACAGCACTCCATTGATACATGGTTGGTTGAAGGGGCCGTTGCTGTATTATGTATGGTTTTTTCACTGTTTTCACACAAATACACCGATAGTGACCGACAGGTTCCGATTCCAGATCCGGGTCTGGCGATCCATCCTGATCCTGAGGCGCTCACATAGCAGCAGCGTGCAGAGTCAGTCAGAGGCTAGGCCGTCACACGAGACTGACAGAATGTACATATCTGGAGACATAATAAGCCTACAGTCCGAAAGGTGGGATCAAGAAATATGCAGTTCTTCGCATTCAAGTTTTCTCAGTCTTCGAACTTCGAACTTCCAGTCCACCGATAGGTTCCGTGTGGAATCAAGCGCGGGCCGGAGGACACCGAAGCCGACGAGGCCGATGTGTCTGAGCAGCAGAGTCTGCAGTCTCGGGAAGTTCCCCAAACCCTAAACCCCTAAGCCCTAAACCCCTAAACCCTAAACTCCCAAACCCCTAAACCCTAAGCCCTAAACCCTAAACCCTTAACCCTAAACCCTAAACCCTAAACCCCTAAGCCCTAAACCCCTAAACCCTAAACCCCCAAACCCCCAAACCCTAAACCCTAAACCCTAAACCCTAAACCCTAACATGTTACCACGTGAGGAGCATCTGAAGAAGGTGAAGATTGAGTCTACATCTACTACATCTACATGTCCGCCAGTGACTCGGCACTGCTGTTTCGGTCCCAGGGTCCCGGCCCAGCAGCCAGTAGTAGGGTACAATATCCATGACCTATACGGTTTAGTTTTAATGTTTTAATGGCAACTCTAAGTCTCTAAGGTCTTTCAGATTCTTTCAGGCATTTTTGGTCAGCCTTGCCAGCAATTCAGCAATCAGTGCGAATACGGTTGATGGACAAAATCCTGCATGACCCTACCCTAAGGACCCTAAACTATGGGAATTATGGTATATTCCATATAATGGGTAATGCAGGATTTTGTCCATCAACCGTATGTCAGCCGCCACCGGTCACTGTCACAGGTCATGGGCCTGGACCCCACGCCCATGACCCACGCCTGCCATGGACCCCCATGATCCCCCATAACCCTAAACTAAACCCTAAACCTAAATGCTTTGCCGAGGATTGCCAGCCAGTGTTCCGGCCGAGCCCAGAGCTGCTAGCCATGCTGCCGCCGAAAGCCAAAGCTCCGAAGGCTTCAACGCGGGCGGCTAAGCCTAAAGCTGCGCCACAATCGAGTCCATCGAGTCAGCCGAATCCTCTAGCACCATATTTCAAGAAGGCCCAGGCGTAAGCGCGGGACCAGGCATGAGCTGATAAGCTTTCAGCACTTTCAGCATAACTTCGAGTCAGATGTTCGCCTTTTCGCCTGAACCCGTGCACGTGCGCCGCTGCCAGTCCAACCGGGGCGAATCGAACCCTCTTCCTCCGAGACTCCGACTCTCCGAGTGCAAAAAAGGAGTGGTGCACAGGCCCAGGCTGCACAGGTGACCGTTCAGACCGAGTGATTGCGAGTCGCCAGCTTGTTGTGTCGAATGTCCATGTGCTTATGAATGCAACAGTTCCTACTTCTAAGTTTACTAGTCACCCGAGGGCACTACACCATTTTCATGTTTTGTGAGTTGTCCACGAGTGTCCACCCTCCTCAGTGAACGATTTCCAGAGCTCATTTCTTTCTCGTTTCTAGACTTCGTTGGATTCAAGAAGTTGAGCACTTTCAGTGTTTCAGATCTAGGGTTCATAGGGTTCATAGGGTTTAGGGTTTAAGATTTAGGGTTTAGGGTTTAGGGTTTAAGATTTAGGGTTTAGGGTTTAAGATTTAGAGTTTAGGGTTGAGGGTTGAGGGTTTAGGTTTAGCTAAGGGTTCCTGCTATGGTGTTTCTTGAAGGGCTCCTTAAGGGTTACACGGGCTCTATGGGGTTTAGGGTGTGGGGCTTAAGGACGAAATGATTGAACTAGTACAGGTAGTGCAGGGTGTTGGGTTTACAGAGTGAAAATCCGAGAGCAGGAGTAGTACTGCCTGGCAGTAGTCGTCTTCGTCGTCGTGGGGGTAGCGAATTGTGATATGGAAAGGGCCATGGCAACGGTCTGAGAAAAAGGGGCCATTGTAGTTGATTGCAGTCTTGCTGTTGGTTGTCATCAGAAATCAGGACATGTGATTTTAGCTCCAACACTTCCGGTGCGGCAAACCCCAGAACTTAAAATTCCGTTGCGTTTTTTCATTCTGGTTGAAACCCCTGGATTAACGAATTTGCGACCTTGGACGGTTTCAGGAACACTTCGAGAGCCTTGTAGTGCTTGGAGCCGGCAGCTTCGTCGATGTTCATCTGCTCGAGGACTGTCGCCTTCCACAGCTCTTTCTCGAAGTCTGGGCTG